>JAVTVJ010000635.1:0-198525 GCA_034509425.1 Eopsaltria australis | reverse complement strand
AGGATGAGACTAAATCCTCGTTTTAGAAAAAATATCTTTCAAAGTTTTCTGTGAAAAGAGGTTTCTAAAATCCCCAATTTTCATGTTCATCTTTGGGGGATCACGTATTGAGATGTTTCTTCTTTCCTTTTCCTCCATTCTTTCACTCATTTCTGGTTTATTTATTGGACTAAAGCGCACTTAAGGGAGAGAAACCACCAGGAATTAAGAAGGTCACCTTTGGAGATTAATTAACATGGCACTAATTGTTCAATTTGCATCTGGAGTGAGAATGTTTGGAGATAAAGCAGTTTCATTTTAGCATTTTTTTTTCCTCACTCTCTGCTTGCCAGAACCCCTGAAGTTACAATTTTGAGGCCTTGAGGGGGAGCAGGAAAGGGAATGCAACAAAATGTGGTTATTTTTCCCACAGAGCTTCAGGTAGAATCTGGGGATAAAAATGGAGTAATTTCTCAATTAATATTCATCTTTTTACATGTGAGGATGGACCTGTGCTGGCTGTTGGGCTGTGGGGATATCAATTGATCCAGTCTGTCCAAGGTCATGGAATATTTTGGATAGAACATGGCACAAACACCTTGAGGAGATGCAAGAACTCCCAATTCCCCCAGCGCTTTTAATTTTCAATTTTTGTGTCTAATCCCTGCTTTGTTTTTCTCTGACTTTTAACTTCCAGCCCTTATTTATGTTCTGGAGCAAACAAATCCTCTCACAGCTCCTTCCCTTTCCACCCCACAGAGGAATTTGGGTGCTGTGGCCAAATTTGAGTTCCTTTTCTGATAAATAAATGAGACTGAACATCCTCAGCGTTTCCCTGAGAGGTGTTTTCCCCATTGCTAAATAAGACAGATATTAATGGTGAAAATTGCATTTCTGAAGGGGTGAATGATTTAAAATTCAGTAGGAGCAGGAGAGCACCCAAAATATTCCTGGGAAATGCCCCCTTGCCTTGGAGCAGCAGGGATGTGGGGAATGCCATTATTGCTGCTGCAGCTTCTCTTCATTCCAGCTGGGGTTTTGTGGCTGCACAGAATGAAAAAAAAACCACCAAAAAACCCCAAATATTGAACAAGCAGACCTTGTGTGAGCTGACCCACTGAGCTGATCCCACTGATTTCCCATTTTTTGGGGTGTGTGCCCCAGGTACAGCACCTGTACCCAGGGACATTTATGGTAGAAAACCAAGAAAATTCCAGCTGTGGTTTTGTTGCTGCACAGAATCAGATAAAAACCACCAAAAAATGGATATTGAACATGCAGATCTTGTTTGAGCCAACCCACTGAGCTGAACCCACTGATTTCATATTTTTTGGGATGTGTACCCCAGGTACAGCACCTGTGCTCAATCCCAAGGGCATTTGTGGTAAGAATTCCAGCATCACCTCCACAAAATTCCGTCTGTGGCTTTGTTGCTGCAAATACTCAATAAAAAACACCAAAAAACCCCAGACATTAAATATGCAGACCTTGTGTGACAACTCACTGAGCTGAACCCACTGATTTCCCATTTTTGGGGTGAGTGCAGTGATTTGCACCATGTGGGCCCCAGGTACAGCATTCCTGTGTCAATCCTCAGGGATATTTTTTGTAGATAAACCAGCATCACCTCCCTAGAATTCCAGCTGTGTCTTTGTTGCTGCACAGAATCAGCAAAAGCCACCAAAAAACAGATATTGAACACGCAGATCTTGTGTGAGCTGACCCACTGAGCTGATCCCACTGATTTCCCATTTTTTGGGGTGTGTGCCCCAGGTACAGCACCTGTACCCAGGGACATTTATGGTAGAAAAACAAGAAAATTCCAGCTGTGGTTTTGTTGCTGCACAGAATCAGCAAAAAAACACCAAAAAATGGATATTGAACATGCAGATCTTGTTTGAGCCAACCCACTGAGCTGAACCACTGATTTCCCAGTTTTAGGGGTGTGTGCCACAGGTACAACACCTGTGCTCAATCCCAAGGACATTTGTGGTAGGAACTCCAGCATCACCTCCCCAAAATTCCAGCTGTGGCTTTGTTGCTGCACAGAATCAGCAAAAACCACCAAAGCAACCCAGATATTCAACATGCAGATCTCATGTGAGCCGATCCACTGAGCTGATCCCACTGATTTCCCATTTTTTGGGATGTGTGCCCCAGGTACAGCACCTGTGCTCAATCTCCAGGGATATTTGTGGTAGAAAAACCCAACATCACCACCCCAAAATCCCTCTGGTACCCATGGCAGGAATCTCCCTGATTTCCCATGCAGTGCTGGGGGTTTCCCAGCACTTTATTCCTCCTTCTTCCAGAGATCATCTGCCACTCTATAAAAATCCCAGTGCTACTTCTGAAATGGGGTTTAAAATTTTAAGGCTCCAGTCTGCGATTTTTAAATGCCTTTTGATAATTTTATGGTTTCTACTTTGGCTATAAACCCACAAAGAATCAGTAAGAATCTCTTTCAGGTACCATTGGAGGCAAATATAGAAGTAAATTGTAGATTTTAAAGGCTTACATTGCATTAGTTGTTGATTCTTTATACTTATTTTGGTTTAATGCTCTAGATATTGTAGAGATATTAAATATTACACTGAAGTTTGAGCTCCAGCTTATGTTTAAAATGTGACAATTCTTTTCAGAGCTGATACTGGATGAACACTCCCTGATGAATAGAAATATTGCCACATGCTCTTACAAGCCCTTCTTCATGAAATGCTACAGAGATAACTGAAACTGATATTAAAATGTCTAAAATAACATTAAACACCTGTGTTCCTACTCCTGAATCCCTGATTCCTCAAGGCTTTGGACTGCAAAGATGATGTTGATTTTCACAATGAAAATGTCTCAGACAGCAGAGGATTAAAGGATGCTGATGATGCTGCATCTTCATGTATCTATATTTTGTTTCTCCTGCCCAGAATAAATATTGCCATCAAGATTCTGACCAGTTCACATTGGAACAGCCTGAATTTCCCAAATTTTTGTCTTTCTTTTCTCACTCTCACATATTCAAACTAAAACTAAACTCCAAACTAAAATTTTTAAAAGCATCCTTTCAGAAGCTTTTTATCAGATTGGTGTCAACATGTAAAAGTTAATTGTATGTAGCAAGAAACTGGATTTAAAAAAACCCTGTTCTGAGCAGGGATTCTTGAAGGAAATGGGAAAATTTTAGGAATTATCTTTTCCATGCAGCATTTTGGGTGATGTGGAATAGGGAAGGGTGCAAAGGACTGGAGACAGAAATATGTGCAGTTTTCTCATAACAAGACAGTGAACACGGCAGTAATAATATTTAAAAAAAAAGGTAAAATCAGAGGAAAAAGATTAATGTGTAAATATTGAATAGGGTGGAGTTCACCAAATGAAACAGTGAAATTAAAATGAAATCCAGCCCAAACCAGTGCCCTGTTCTGCAGCTCTTTACTGATCCCAGCCTGCAAAATGCTCTGGGCTCATTCAGGATCTCAGCTCACAGCCCTGTGCTCTTCCCTTGAGTCAGAACACGAATTTCTGCAGATCCACTCAAGTGCACTTTGCTTGTACAAGCCTTGGAGCACAGTTTCTGTTTTTTCAGGTGCTGTTGATCCCATCAGGAGTGCCAGCTGGTTTTACCCCGTGCCCCACATGTTGGGTGACTTTTCCTGCAGTGAAGTTCCTGCTCTCGCATCTGCAGCCTCGTGGCTCTCAGTGCTGCGTTTGATGCTGCAGGTACCCAAGGCAGCTGTATTTTCACGAGATAATTGGGAGTTAAGATGCAGAGGTGAACTTGCAGGCAGCTGGGAGAAGTCCCAGCTGGTGTTTATCTTCATTCCTTCCCCCATGAAACAGTTTGGAAACCTCATCCGTAGTAAATTGTACTGAAATGATGGGAAAACCCAGCAGTGAAAGTCACAGAAGGGCAAAGAGGGAGAGTTAAAAAAACCAGCCAGTTCATCAGGTTTTTATTAATTACATTTTTCAGGAAAGATTTGCCCTTCTGAAATAAAGGGAGATTTGATAAGCGTGGTGTAGTCAGCACCTGTGAAGTTATTCTTGCTCTTGGACGTTGAGGGGTGGGTAATTAATGATTCTGTGTCATAATTGGGCTCCACCAGGGATTCAGGGCTGAGCTTGCCTGGTTTGGCAGAGGAGGAGGAGGAGGAGGAGTGAGGCTTTTTGGGGCTGCCTAAAAACAGAGGCCAGACAGAATTAAGGGAATAAAAAGCAGTTCTATTTATTGAAGGGCCTTCAGGTACATTTAGGGCAGACAAAGCCCCCCAGGGGCTACACCCAAAAATGGACAATGGGTCACGGGTTTCACACTTTGATAAGTTTGGTCCATTTGCATATTGGGGGTTCATCTCCCAATTCCAGCTTCAGCTAATGAAGTCATTTACCCCAAGTTTGCTCCCCCCAACTCACTTTTGTTTCCATCTCTCAGGGCCTGAGACACTCAGGTGTCCTTGACTGCCAGGCCTGGAGAGGAATTGTTGTGTGTGAGCAAAATGGGAGAGCAGCAGCTGAGACTGGAGATGGAGTTTAGAGTTCTGCACTAAAGAACTGCAAGATTACAAATACATGGAAAATATCAAAGCTGAAATCCTAAGGCATTGTAGCACATCAAGCAGCACTGGATCAGCAAATCATGCTAAACTCATGCAAATTGTCAAATTATCTTTCTGATAATTCCCTTTGCCAATAAATAATGCTTTTGCAGCCACAAAGGCAGCAATGCAATTATTCACTTACTACAAAGGAAGGAGCATGGGGAAGAGAAAGGATATTTGGTCTGTAGTACATTGAAGTCTGTTCCGAAAAGCCAGAAAATATTCACCACTTGTACATATCCTTCTAAGATGAACCTTCATGTGCAATCCTTCACTTCCAAGTACAGCACTGAGCTTGGAGTCCTCACTTAAAAGCTATGCATCATTAATGATTTTTCCCATCACTGCTATCCTTCCTATTTATTGTCAGATCATATCTTACATATATGTACTATTTGTGCCACTAATATTTATAACATTGCAAAGTAAAATGAGAACAATTTGCAATAAATCCACTGCTGGCTGAAGGGCTTCCTCCCAATCATTCCTAATGCACTAAACCCAATTCTTGTTACCCATGGGCTGTTACTTGCATAACTTTGTGTGTCATGCTAAATGCTACATAGAAACAGCAAATATAAAGTCAGAGCATTTTAGATGAAATGCCATATAAAGAGAAAAAGCCTCAATGAATTCCAGGAGATACAGATACGACATTTTCTGGAAAAAGTCTAACAAAATCTCTGAGGAGTGCGTCAGAGCTGATTTTGTTAGATCTAAGGGTGCACCTCTGGACAAATGTTTGTTTATATGAATACATAGACCATATTATTACCCAGAAAAACAAACAAACAAGCAAACAATTTTTCACCATTGACTCAGTATTCACCACTATTTACTCTTCTTAAAAACAGTCCAGTTTAAAATACAGGTGCCCTTCATAGTATTTTAGGAAAAAATATGCTCCTTCTAAAAATGGAATTATGAACCTACCTCAAAGATAAAGATATGTAAGAAATTAAAAATCACCACTATCACAAATGCAACTCAGTTTAGAGATTCAAGTAAGCCAGTTCAGCTTGAACTTTCTTTAAAATCCAGTATGTATACACAGTCTTTCTCCCGTCTTTCACTTCTCTGCTAGAAACCATAAAAGTACACACTTTTTAAGACATGCTTTTTCCTCCTTTCTGCACTTCCACTTGTGAAATTGTTCCAGTTACAGTTTTTATGTTCTTTTTTTCCCTGAAGCATCCAGAAGTCAATTATAATTAATTGAAATAACTGGAAAGATTAGCTCTGTTTCTAATAAGCTAAACCATCTCCTCTAGTGCAAAAAGAACCAAAGCAAAATGAAAATGTATATAATATAAGATTTGATTGAAAGAACAGTAGAAGGCCCTAAAGAACCAAAAAATCACACAAAACAAAGCAAAACAGCCCTACCCCTTGAACGGAATAACATGAAGATGACACAAAACTTGGAAAGAATTTGTAAGTTAGAAGGAAAACTCTCTTTGATTTTTGGTAGCTCTGAGATTTTATAAGGTAAAGAAATACTTGCAGATTTCTAACCAATACTTCACCTATTTTGAAGAACACATTAATTGAGCAATTCCACTAGAAAACAAGGAATTGGGTAGCTGGAATTTATATGCTAAGAAAACAAGAAAAAGCTTGTCAATATTGCTTTTGCATCTGGGTGTGTCTAGAAACTATTTAGGAAGGAAGACTGCCAGCAGCCCATTATTCTGAATTTACCAAAGAAAAAGCAGAAAAAAACCCAAAAAACCACTCTAAACCCAGCCAGTCACATTTACTTAAATTCAACGGAGTAATGCAAACAACCTCTCTAGTATTGGCAGCAATAAGATGATGAAATAGATCCCAGTACTCAGTCTTGTAAACAGCATGGCATAGTAGAGAAACTTGAAGTCTTTAAAGTAAAATAAAATGATCCATGTATAAAGACTTCAAGTTTCTCTATTTACAAACCTGTACAGACTCCTTCAGGTCTCTTAATAAAAATTACTACCCAGCATTACTTTTTATAAACACACAATTTTACTATGACATGACAGAAAAAGAACTTCACCATTTGAAGCAGTGGCATTACTGCAAACAGTGTCATTAAGGGTCTGGTAATTTTAAATATAATAAGGCACTCTGATGAGTAGGACCATAAAAAAAACAAAACAAAATCAACACAAAATCAGCAGAAAAAGACTCCCAACGCTTCCTCAACAAGTCCCACATATTTTAATGTCAACAAATATGTCCCAACTGAGCACATGCAGATTGCCTGTGTGGCAGGGAAGGTTGCCATTTAAGAAGTGGAAAATTTCCTTCCTGACTTCCGTGTAGAGACCACTTAATTCCCTTGTAATGCGTTTTATACTTGGTCTTGTAAAGGAGCACACAAATTTAAGGCCCCAACATGGATATTGAATTGCTTTGCTTCAGAAGGAGGCCAATGTTCTCACTCAAAATAGTAGCTTATAAAACAAAAAATAGCAAGAAAAAAACATGCCCTTCCTGGGAGGAAGCAGAAAATCCGATGTTGCTGTGCCCAAGTCTCTAAGAATAAGGTGCTACATGCTCAGTCACATTTTGTGACTGAATGAACACAGTTCCTTCTTCTGGTGCTTTGAAAAGAGCCCCTCCTCTGCTGACTCTTAGCTTTTATTGCAATTGGGTTACTTGGAGAAGTTTTCTCCTTTCTCTATTTGTAACCATGCAGCAGCACTAAATTCTCTGAAACAAAGAATTTCAGGTTTCTAACTTCAACCTCTTTGTGGAATTCAGCCGAAGTCACACAAAAGGTCCAAAGACAGATACAATTAGTCTGTTCACCTAAGTCCCATTTCTTCAGAAAATCAAGCTGAAACCTCTGTTTAGGAGTAGCTAACCCAGACTTTGTGCATTGGCCCATAACTAAACATATTTGTTATGAAGCAGGATAGAATATATTTCGGAATGCTTTGAATTAGAGTCTCTATAAAACAAACTGCTAAAATACATCTAGTCTTTCCATAAATTCCATCCCTTTATCACCCAAATTTATGCCAGCCCAATGAAAATCAGTTTAAAAAGTATTATGTCTTTTTGCTAAATTTAATTACAATTAAAAGTGCTTTTAAAAGCATAAGATAAAATTATTACCATCAGATTACTTTTAAAATAAAGCATCTGCTTTAAGAAATGGTTTCTCTGCTAAGGTTTGAAATAATGGAGAGAAGAACTAACAGTGTCATGTAATTTTCCAAAACTTCAAATGCATACATGCAAGGAAATCCACCAATGCCTCTTTGCTGTTTTCCATTTGTCCATACTACATGGTTTCCTTGTGTCATTCCCAAATTTGATCTTGCTGTACATGTCTTTTTGCATTCCCCATTTTTGACATAAGCTATTCACCTATCTCATGAAAGTGATTTGGCATTGTATTACTTTCTTTAAAACAAATTAATTCTGGTGGCACACTCATGCTGGGGCAACCTTGCAAGACCAAAAGACACTAGATCACTATTTACTGAAAGAAAGAAATGGTTTGGAGATGCAATTTATTTTGGAGACACATTGAATCTGAAATGCATTTTTCACAGTGTTCTGGTTTTCTCCCTTGGAAAAAACAATTGTTCACACAGCTAAAAAGACATGTTGTTAATTGCAAATGTATGCTCTGTCATGTCACCTGTGCATTTATAAGACCAAACCAAGCCACAACAACAGGACTGAATTCCTTTTCTATGATCCCCATCCTAGACAGCTAAATAAAAAGGTCTTCCCAGTTGGCTAAATGTACATGTTTTGGATTTTAGTTTTGTTTTCTTCAATGTAAGTAAATTGAAATTGCTAATGTCACCTAAGGTGGAGAAGGAAAAGAGTGATTTTCCTGCAACATAGGGTATATTTTAGTTTGGAAGATAAGGGAAAAGTTTTGTTGAACTAGTATTTTAAAACCTCTGTTCCATATCCAGTTATAGGCTTGTTTCTTCTGTATATGTGTAGCAACAGCAAAAACTAACATAATTCAGCAAGATGTGACTGGTTGGCAGAAAAAACAACCAAGAATAGATTTTAAAATTGTCCTTTTAAGATTCATATATACAAGCAGAATGGTATATCTTCCCTTCCTCCATCATCTACTGACTTTTTGTCTACTCATGTTTGAAATATAATTTCCTACAATTTGACTTTAGTTTGATTAAAAAACTCCTGTACAGTGAAAAAGGGCTTTCACTACTTCACTTACCAATGACTTGCTATCAAATACTATCAAATGATTTTTCATTTCTCTGTGCCTCATGTGTACAATTAATCTTTTGTTTACTTATATTAGTAGTCACAGTAACTCAAGCACTGTTTCTCAAAGAATCCAAGAGCCAGGCTGCCATTAACTTTCAGCTTGCTTTTTACAAGTCTGTATTATCACAAAGAAGTGTTTGTAAAAGTTTTTAATACAAGTTCTTGCTCAAAAACACTATCCTCATACTCTAAATTATGTTGTACTGTAACTGGCTATTCAACCAACTCTCAATTTACCAATTTTCACTCCATGGTTCTGAAAAAAATTATTAATAATATTTCCTCCACCCCAACCCCTCAAAGAATTCACCTCTAACAGGAAATTTTACAGAGTGGTTATAATAAGAAAACAAACGAACAATTAAACCCAAAGAAACAACAACAACAACAACAACAACAAAAAAAAAAAAAAAAAAAAAAAAAAAAAAAAAAAAGAGGAAAAAAACATAGCCAAACAGTCCCTTCCAGAACTGTAGAGTTTAGAGGGTACTATAATGATTCCTTATATTCTCTATGAACTGTAAGATTCCTAAACATCTGCAGGATTTACACTTAAAATGTACCCAAAACATTCTATGACATCTTTCAATTTCAAGTTGAGGTGTAGACAAAATATCCCAAAGAATACACGATCTGAAATTAAGATAAAAATTGCTTTCTCAGTCAAAGTTAAAGGTCAAGCATGGCTAACTACTTCACCCAAGAAATGACACACCAATACAAAACAAAACCCTTTTACCCTTTCATTTCAGCATCTATTGAGGAAAATAATTAACTACACTTGAAAACAGCAATAGGAAACCTCTTTCAATACTTTCTATAAAATGCTTTTATTTCAGAGCGTTAACCAGCCCTTTTGACATTCTACCAATACAGGAGCTACAGATTTTCAGACACATCACACTCACAAAGAAGAGACACTCAGCACAGAACAATCTGTTCTCTGCTACAAAAGCACTAAAGACAGATATTCGGCAGCCAGAGAATTCACTGGCCCTGACCCGGTCAAAGCACAAACCCAAACACAAGAAAAATAAAAAAGCAAACAGATAAACAAAAGTAATAAAAGAGCCAGAGGGAAACAAATATTTCAGAGAGAACAAGCCACGCCATGGAAAAGGCAGACACGGTGTAAAATGGGGGACCAGGCATAGTGATTTCTTCACTGGCACTGGACATACCTTTGCAATGCAATTATCACAGCAGAATCACAATTTCTTTGTTCAATACTGTTGCTGACAACTGTTTTTCATTACAGGCCTAAGATCCAATAATGAATGACAATTACGAGACTTATAGTACTTTGCATTATATTCAGTACCTAATGAAAGATCAAAATGCAATAGTCTTCTGCAAAGTGGCTGGAGTGATGCCTGGTTATTTTAAGGTTGTGTCTCAGGGCTTTCTCTGTGTGTAAGCGAAAGTAATTTTGCTTTCTGTATGCCACCGAAGCTGGCCCTGCTAAACTCTTCTTATTGCTTAGTGCTTCATTACCTCAGATAAAGAACGACAATTCTGTCTCTCTCCAACAAGTGTAAAATAGCGTTATAATCTTCAGAATCTGAAGACACTGCCAGGATAACTATCATCAAAAGCACAATTTTGGCAGAATAGTGTGTTATGGGAATGTATCCAGCTCAGTCCTCAGTGCTCAGAATAAGAAAAACTTTGCTGTTTATTAAGTCTTCATATTTTTTTCTTAATTAGAAGACAAAAAAACAAGCCCAAACATGAAATTCTGTGAAAGAGAGTGCAAAATAAACTCCCTCAAATAAATTCTGATTATTATAACTTTTTCATCAAAACATATGTATCTGAATTAGGACAAAGTATATTCTCAATCATATTAGCTGTTGCCTTCTTGAGGACCCAAAGGTGTTTTACAAATGACTTATTAACTGTCAAAATAGTTTTCATATGCATGAAAAAATACCCTAGTTTCTCCAGTCTCTGAAGTCCAACATTTGTTTTTGTTGACATCATATGTTCTTTTGTGACAAAAATGAAAGGGTTTTAATTTCCCAGTTTTTTTATCCTTCTTCTCTATAATCCTAAGAAGAAAAAATAGCAGAAACCAATTTAAATAATGTAAAGTCTGATAATTATTTTTTGTATTCGTATTGGTCATATGCAATCATATTTTTTTAATGAAAAGTAAGCTATCAACTGTATTTTGTTCATATGGTGTTTCAGTTAATAAACCCATAAATTCCACTGATTATTTCTGTCCTGATACTTCCTACAGAGTGTCCCCTTGCACGGCAAGGTTTTGGTAGCTGCAGGCGTGGCTTCCATGATAGGATGCTAGAACTTCCCCCAAGGCAGACAGAGCCAGTCTCACCTGCTCCAAGATGTGCCCCACCACTGCCCAAGGACAAGCCTGTTGGCACTGCTGGGAGTGACCCTGTGGTAGCAAAGCCAAGAAAAGGAAAGCAAAGCTGTGCAACACCTGTGTGAGAGAAGTGAGAAAATGTGAGAGAAACATCCCTGCAGGCGTTAAGGTCAGTGAGGAAGGAGAGGGAGGAGGTGCTCCAGGCATTTCTGTTCTTTACTTTGGAGCAGAGATTATCCAGCAGCCCATGAGAAGGCCCAGCCAGCAGATATCCACACACAGGGGACTCCATGCTGAGCAGGTTCATGTGCCTTGAGCAAAGTTTTGGCCTTTTGGCCCGTGGAGAAGACACACATATTTTCTGGCAGGACTCATGACCCTGTGGAAGGGACCCATGCTGGAGTAGTTTGTGAAGAACTGCAGCCCATGGGAAGGTCCAACTTGGAAGAAGTTTGTGAAAGACTATTCTGTGAGACAGACCTCAGTCTGGATCAAGGGAAGAGTGCAAGGAAGGAGGAACAGCAGAGATGAAATGCTATGATCAGACCAAAGCCCCCATTCCTCCTGCCTCTGTTCTGCTCAGGGTGGGGAGGTGGAGCAGTCAGGAGTGAAGCTAAGCCAGGGCAGATGGGAGTTGGGGTGATGTGGAAAGGAGGTGTATAAAGATTTGTTCTTATTTCTCAATGTCCTTTTGTTATTTATTAGTGATAAATAAAACCAATTTCCCAAAACCAACTCCTCTTTTCCCATAATGGTAATGGGTAAGTGTCTTTCTCTTGCCACACGAGTTTTTTCAACACGTTTTCTTCTCCACCCTGTTAAGAAGATGGTTTTGGCAGGGGAGGAGTTAATTTTCTTCACAGTAGCTACTGTAGGTCAGAGCTTTGGATTTTTGCTGGAAACAGTATCGATAACTCAGGAGTGTTTTAGTTACAGCTGAGCAGGGTTTACTCAGGGCAAGGCATTTTCTGCTCCTCACTCCACCACACCAGCAAGAAAGCCAGGAATGCATAATGAATTGGGAAGAGACACAATCAGAACAGTCTACCCCAATTGACCAAAAAGGTATCCCAGATCATATGGCATCATGGTCAGCATATAGAGATGAGGGAAGAAGTAATGATACTTGTCTTTCAAAGTCACTGTTATGCTTGATTGGGCCCTGCTTTCCTGGGCATGTCTGAACACCTGCCTGTCCATGAGAGGTGGTAAATTAATGTCTTGTTTCACTTTGCTTGTGTGCGCAGTTTTTGCCTTACCTATTATACTAGCCTTATCTCAACTAATGAGTTTTCCAGCTGTTACCCTTCTGGTTCTCTTCATCCTGCTGCAAGAGAGTGAGTGAGCAGCTGGGTGAGGCTTGGTTTCTGCCTAGTCTTAAAACATGACAGGAGAGTAAATGACAGATAAGCACTGTCTTGTGACAGTGGGCACAAGAAAGTCAACAAAGGACAACACATATTTACTTTCTGCTGCATTTTCCTATACTGAAGAGTTCTAACCAGGTCATTTCAGTTCTCAGGTGAAAGACACTCCAAAACTTGATCATCCTTTAGGCTCGTGTTGAAGTTTTGTCAGTTCTTTTTACCTCTGAGATATACTTGAAGTACCAAAATGCCAAATCTGAAGGTGCTGCCAAAACTTAGATTTGTGAAGTGGCATCATTGTCTTACCTGCAGTGTAAGCAATTAAAAGAGAGAGGGAGAGCTTTCTCCATCTGCACTACTTTATACTGATCTACAATTAACTTTATTTCACTGCCTATGCTCACAATACCCTTCTGAAACATTCAGTCATGCTTACCAATTTCATTAATACTCAGCAGGAAAATTTCTTGTGGTTGCTCAACCCCTTTCCCACAATACCTTTCATTTTCTCTGTATTTCCATCTATTTGGCATCAGTGTGATGTGGCTGAATTAATCCATTCCTGTCCCGCAGAGCTTTAAAACCAGAGCGTGATGGACAGCTTTTTTTTGCTCTTCCCCAACTGGAGGATGGTACAGGAGCAAAATAATACCTATTACAATTTCTTCTTAAAACATTCACTGTAATTTTTTTGAAGTTCAACAATTAACTCCATTCTGTCTGAGCTATACTATTTTTTTCATTTCTCTACTAAGCAGTTACTGCTAGTAGTGTTCCCATTTATAAACCTTTAGTAATTCATACTTTGTACCACTAGGTGTCGAAAATATGTCAAAACAAAAAGGAAAGACTTTCTCTGAATGTCATAGCTTCAGATGTAACGAAGCAAGAAAATACTGTGACTGAACACCTCACCACACTGTATCTCAGTACCACAGCAGATCATACCATCACTTTAATGAACTATCACCCAGCTGCAGGGCTCCTACTATTACCAGTAAGACCAAGCAAAACCCAGGCAACCTAGGAAAGTGCAGTATGTTAAGTATTACTTTTATATCACTGCCATTTTTCTAAAATATTTATCACTGTCATCAACTCTTGCTCTATGATCTTTTTTTTGTATTTTTCACCTTCCTTCCAAAGCTGTCATCTGTCCCTTATACAATCCTGTGCTGTTCCACAGCCCCTCTTGAGAACATTGCTGGCACAGCTCTGCTCTCCAGGTAATATGACCATCAGAAGACTGAAACAGTTTTTTAAACAAGGAATAAGAAATATTTCTTATTTTTGTAGCTAAAAAAGATAACATAGCTGTTCTTTCAACAAACCTTTGTGATTTCTTTAATTTTGGTGTTGTATTGGTTTACTTGAAAGCAATATGAAATATGATAGAAATATGATGGAACACATGCCAAACAAAGTTTGGGAGGAATCTGTTTTGGTAAAGTGATGATGTTACATTCTGTACCATGACCCTCAGGAAGGCAGTCCTGACATGTGAGCTTTCAGAAGTCAACACAAATACAACTCAGTTCTAAAAATCCATCCAGAAGATCCCACCACTAACTTTCTTCACTGCCAGTGGAATCCTTTTATTTCAGAGGAAGTCTGTTTAATCTATGTTTAATTTCTGGCCTACATTTTATAAAACTCAAAATAAACAACCCTATCACATTACAGCAGTGCCCTCTAGCTCGAATTGAAGAAAGAAACATTTTGTGACTGTCAGGAATATGTAACAATATTGTGAAATAAACACCTTCCACACCCCCAATTTCAGTTTTTAAAGGAAGATTTTCTTTTCTTCTCAAGCCCCACAAACATCAAAGGCAGATGCAGCCAAGTTTGAAGAGATGATCATCTATAATGCAAGCTAGAGTTCTTCACTGCATGTAACCAATTTAATTTTTAAAGAAATTTTAGGTTAATATTTTATTAATATCCAAGTTATCGACTCTATATCAACCTATAGCAAAAGAAAATGGGCTATTGAGTGATTCACAAAATGGTATGAAATACATAGATAAAACCAGAGCCACCCTGTTTTACCCCATGGCCTTTCATAACCCTGAATACAAGATAATTTACAAGTTTTTTGCTCCCCACCTCACTTTATGTAGAGTACACAGTCTTCCTCTTGTATTTTTCCTTCCAGCAACTCCTTATGTGCCTTGCTGTGCCTCTTCATAAACCCTGAATACTGGATCTCTGTGCAAATCCCACAATACATGGTGTTTGTCACTCCATTCCCATAAAACTCTTCGGGGCTCATTAGCTAAAATGAAACGAGGCTCTTGAAGCACATCTTGACATCATTTTAAAGCATGCTAAGAAGTGGCTGGGCTTTCAAAAAGAGCAGGAATATGGTGTATTCCAGCCAAAATGCATACTTCTGAGATATTAAACTAAAGATAATTGAAATTCAGGATGGAACAGCATACACAGTCAGACTTAGACTGAGTACCTTTCTAATTAAAATAGCTGGAAAATAAATGCACACACAAATTGGAACATACCTGTTAAGACCTCAGCTGGTGCATCTTTAGAAAACAAAGTATAGTTATTACATTAGGAATAACAAAAGTATTAAAAAGGATTATAGAAAGTTGGTAGCACAGGAAGTATAGATAATAGAACAGATAAATAGTGACGCATTATATACCTAGAAATATATAATCACATCTTAAAGCTGTCCATTCTAGCAGCCTCAGAGAAAGGGAGTCTTTGAAACATGGCTATATACCAGCTAGTTCTTGAGATTCTGTTATTACTAGCAAGTTTTAAAATGCTATTTGTGCTTTAAAAATTTAAAACATACCCCCAAAAATAGGCAAATTATATTTTACTCCTCAGTGACATTTCTGATAACTGGCATTTTCTCAGAATACATTAAGTGGATTTATTTTCAGGAAACTATCTGTTGAATCATTACTGCCACAATATGGCATATGTATTTTCCTGACCAGGTCAGAGACAAAAGGTGACATACAAATGTTTCAGCAAATGTCATACAATTATCCTCCTCCCAGACACTTCAAGCATTCATTTTTTTTCATCTGCTTCCAAATACTGACTGCTACTTAGGTAAGTATAATCTGTTCTCCAGTTAGGCATAGCCACTGGTCCTGAAGAGAATCATGTTTACAGCTTTAGGTGACTTACCAGCCCTGTAAAACTCAGTACCCTCAAGCCTCTGCTCTTAAACCTCTGGCAGGCCACATTACTGACTCTCTACAGAAAAAAGGGGCAGAAATATTTAGAAGAATAAAGATAGCAACGTTTAGTGATTAAATCAGGAGGTTCATTGTTGCATGAAAAACTAAACCACCTTAATACAGGATCTGCAATAGTTTGTATCGCAGCTGTTAGGCTCGTTCCACTGAAAGAAGGAAACATCTTTCTATGACTGTAGCAACAACTGATATGCAGAACTAAATGAAGCTAGTGTGCCAATGTGGATATAACAAAAATGGCTTTCAAATAAATAAACCGGAATTACTGAAAATACATCAGGTTATACCAAAACCATAGGGTTTTAATTACAACAGAGGCAGAAAAATTTTCAGAATGTTTATTTCAAAGAGGAGACCTGAAGCAGCAGAAAGAATTTTTAAGGGTTATCAGAAAGGAAAATATTTATAGTAATTCAGCACTTCTGGAAGACTAGCGTGCCCATTCTGTTAACCACTTTCATGGAGGTACTATAATAAATGCTGAAATTAGTTTCACAGTGAAATGCACATAGTTACACGAAAACAAATCCATGACCATTTCCACTACTACAAGGCAGTGACAAGATCTGGGGAAAAGCCAAAGCAGATTTAATCTCTACTACTCATAAGGAGTCATTGTTTTCCAGTAGGGATGTAATCCAAAAATAAAATGTGTTTTCACTTCTCTTGTTCATTTACCAATAAGCATTCCTGATATCTGTGCCAGGCAATGTTTTGAAGTGTTATCTGTTACTTTATGCTAACCACCAACACAAAAGTTACCTTTCCATGGATGTATAAAGAAACAAATTTGGCCAGGGAGATGAGGTGGGGAACAAAAACTGAAAAAAAATCCCCCCAAAACCCAGTGGCTGTTTCAGATACGTCACTCATGTTTTGTAGGATTCAGAACCATCTGAACATTGGTTACCAGGGAAACAGCTCTCATGCATTCTAAAATCCCACATGTTAAAAGCATATTCTGGAGAAATTTCTCTGCTGATGACAGGGAATATGATTCAGAATAAGGGTTTTTCCATTTCCAAAGTTAAATTAGCAGAGGGAGAGGCTCCAAACAGATTTACTAATAACCATCAAAAAATCTGTAGAGAAGGAAAAAAACTTTAAAAAATATTTATAGGTCCGTATGGACTATTGCTATGCACATATCTGAGTGTCTGCTTCTGGCATGACTTATTTGACACCTACATAACTTGCTACTTGAATGTTATTTTTGCTACCAAGTATAAAGGTGGAAATTACAATATATCTTCAAATAAGCCTTTACATGATAAGAATCTTAGAAAACAAAAAAAAATATTAAATACATAATTTTTTAGTGAGGAACAATTACACAAAATTAAAGTTCAATATCTCATTTCAGTCTTTCATGCTATAGAAGTGTAGGACCAAGTTAGTCTTAATTCCATCTTTCTAAGTCATTCCAAACATCTTGAAGGAAAGCATAGGTGGAAAATCAGCATTGTAACGAAAAGTTACAACCTCTGGTCAAATCCTCTAATGTTTCACTCTTGTGGTATGAGGCTTTGTAAACCATTTCACATGCTTAACAAGCAAAAGCTATGGCCCTCAGCCCCCAAAGAGTCTGCTGCTGTTGAAAATGTCAATGCTAAAAGTATTTCTTTAATAATTTTATTTTAAAAAATAAAAAAGTTAGATCACAGGCAATGTAGACAGGCGTGTATGTGTGCATATGTATCGTATAAAACTGATAGTAGCACCTGGACAGGCTTTAAATAGGAAACAAACAAACAAAAAAACTTTCCGGGAACAATTTCCCTTGATAATTCCCTGAGAAAACCTCACTTGTACTTGGGAGACCATAACTGGATGCATAACTCCAGGAGTGGCCGCCCCAGCATGGAAGAGGGGGAAGGCAGCCTCCTTCCACCAGCTGACTGCACTCCTCCTAATGCACCAGCATACGACCAGCCTTTGCTGCCTGAATGGCACATTGCTGGCTCATGTTCAATTTGCTATTCACCAGGGCCCTTCCAAAGCTGTTTTCCAGCAAGTCAGCCCGCAGTAGCTGGTGCATTGGGCTGTTCCTCCCCAAAAGTTCACATTTTCCTTTGTTTCACATGAGGTTTGCGTTCATTGCATGAGGTCTCTGTCAGCCTGTTGAGGTCCTGGAGGTCTCGAGAGCAGCACAACCTTTGGGTTTATCAGCCACTCCTCCCACTTTGGTGTTGTCAGTACTCAGTTCCATCATTCCATGACGGTATGTGTAAAGAAAATGTTAAACAGGACTGAAATGAGTACTGCCCCCTGTGATACACCCCTAGTTACCTGGCCTCCAACTATACTTTGTCCTGATGATCAACATCATGATCATGAGCATGAGATGATGCTCTCTGCACCTGGCCCAATGCAACTGCCTGCTCTTCCAGTCCATCGCTTACCAGCTTCCGTGTAAGGATCTTATGCCAGTCAGTGTTATTTTACTCATTATTAACTGACACTGAATATTCTTTGAATAAGGTACTTTTGCCACAGAACCAAGGTCACACACTTCCCACTCAAGCTGACTGCTTAAGGCCATCTCACTAGGTGGACAAGCTGTGCCCACTAGTCTACACCATAACCAAGCTTTTGAGAGCAAACAAGAAGTGCAGAGAAGACTACCCAACCAAAACCACCAAGTCTCACCACTTCTGTGGCAGGCAGAAAATATGATGGGGGTGTTGGAACAGTTTGTGTCAAGACCCAGAGCAGAACTGGAAAAACTCTCACTCCTTTCTAGGTGGACTTCAGCTGGACTTAGTGACAAAAAAACAAACCAAACAAAAACCCTAAACTACTCTACTTGTCCTCTAATGCTGGCAGTTGCAATGCAGAAAAATTTCATATAAAATGCAAACAAAAAACCTAGTCAAGAAGGTGAAGAAATCCACCAAACCAGTAATAATCGAAGGAGGTCATCAACACTGACTACTACTTTTACATTTTAAAATATTCTTCAAATTCTTTAAAAAAAAATAAAACTCCTATAGGAATTAGAGAATCTAAATGCCACATTACTGAATAATTTAATGAAAATGCAGAAGATTATAGAGCTGCCATAATATATAATTGAAAGTGTTATACAGGAAGACTGGAACAAGCATGCAGAAAATAAGGAGCCCATAGCAACTTGCATGTTATAGCACAGCAGTGCTCCTCCACTTTGTGACAGTCTTGGTTATTTCAAAATTATCCTTCATGATTAAAATTTAAACTTTAAACTTTTTAAAAGTTTATTTTGGCAAGATCACATCAGCAATTCTTTAATATGGCAGAAAGAGGGAAATTTGTTTTTTACATAGCTGCAGAGGCCATTGTATAGCATCAAGATTGGAGATAATTGCAGCAATGTGGACAGACTGGGGGAAGACTGGCTGGAGTGAAACACCACAGAAACGTTGGTCAGTGTCAAGCTGGCCATGAGCCAGCAGTGCCCTGGCAGCCAGGAGGGCCAACCCTGTCCTGGGGGGACATCAGGCACAGCATCACCAGCCGGGCAAGGGAGTTGTTCTGCTCTGAGCTGGGCAGCCTCACCTCATGTGCTGGGGGCAGTTTTGGGTGTCACAATATAAGAAACATATAAAACTGTAAGCAAGTGTTTAGAGGAGAGCTATGAAGATGGTGAAGGGCCTTGAGGGAAGCTGTATGAGGGGCAGCTGAGGTCACTTGGTCTGTTCAGCCTGGAGAAGACTGAGGGGAGACCTGACTGTGGTCTGCAACTTTGTGTTAAGAGGGTGGTAGGTACAAATCTCTTTACTCTTATGATCAGCGACAGAACCTGAGGGAATGGTCTGAAGCTGTGTCAGAGGAGGTTTAGATTGCAAGGAAAAGGTTCTTCTCCCAGAGGGTGTTTGGGCACTGGAACAGCTCCACAGGGCAGCGGTCAGAGCAGCAGCCTGACAGAGCTCAAGAAGCATTTGAACAATGCTCTCAGGCACATGGTGTGACTCTTGGAGTGTCCTGCACAGGGCCAGTGGTTGGACACAATTATTCTGATGGCTCCTTTCCACCTCACAATATTCTGTGACTCTGTGATTCTACATCACAGTGATTTCTAAATGTCATCAACTTTTGATGACAATTATGCTGTTGCAAAAAAAGAAGTTCCTTACAAGTAAAAAGATTAAATAAAAACCAAATAAAAACAAACAAACAAAAAACCGCTAAGACCCTCCCAACCACCACCACCCACAAAAACCAAATCAAACAAAAAAATCCAAACCCTCACCTCTCCACACCAGAAAGTCTAGCTAGAATTTGAAAGAAACTTTTAAATAGGCAGCAGGTAAATCTTTCATATGCATAAGTAGCTTTGGATTTGTCAAAATAACTTCTCTATGTCAAATTCTCCCAGGAGTCCTGGGAGCAGAGCTTTCTAAATTAAGGTGAAATTCAATGAAGACACTCACGCATTTTTTGCTGCACACATTCTCTGCATTAGCTAAATCAGCTATGAAGACAGGAGAGAATCTGGAAACCAGACTTGAAATAAAAAGCCATCCTCACTACATAAGGAAAGTAAAAACTACATGTACAAAAGGCACCTTCTTTCTCTTAGAATAAAAGACCAGCTCTGACAATAAGAAGTATTTCCTTGAGGGATCTTGCCTCTGGTACACACATCACCAGGGAAATACCACCTATTTCAGTGACATGAGAAAGCAACCACAGAGTTCTAACATCAGTCTTTTGCATGTGGATTTGGCACAGTCCTAAGAGAAGGTGTGGAGTATGTGGACGAGCCCAGATACATGTGATACATGGGACAAAGACAAAACCCCAAGTTACTCTCAGACAAAATGCAGATCAGCAGCACTCAGTATTAACACACTTTGAGCTCTATCAAAATATCATTTTAAGGACAAGTCTAAATACTAATCTACCAACACTCACTCGAAACTACACAAAAATTTTCATGTGTCATATTATAGTATTATAGACACAGACACATTCATAGAGCAAGCACTCAATTAAAATGGAAGTTTTCCAGGACAGCATTTCCTCCCCCCCTTTTTTTTTTTTTTTTTACCTGCTCTCGTGGAGGCTGGAGCCTATCTGGTTCTGGGGGACCTGAGCAATTTAGCACTCCAAGTTCTGTCAGCTTTTTGAAGCTTAGCCTCATGACTGAAATTCCTTTAAAACAAAAGAAAAGTCTGCCTTGCATTACTCATGATTTACCTCTAAACCACAAGTAGTCTTCTACTCTTTATGATTCAGTGAAATACACTGCTCAAATACATAAATTGCAAATTGTTTTTCTAAAATAATTGCTGAGTCTATCCTTCATTAGTTGGATTTTATATTAGCACTTTGTGCTGCTGAACACTGGGAGGCTAATTTACTGTTCCCATAGTTCTGTGTACATTAGCTTACAGATGAATACTATCAGTGTGCATACATATCTGATAGTGAGTGCCATGAGGACAGGGTTAAACTCCTCTAGTATTGTCCAATGAAAGGACAGGAGGCAATGGACATAGATTGGAATATAAGAGATTATGTGTAAACATAAGAAAAAAGCCTTCTTATTTAATGTGAAGGTGACTTAATACACAACCATTCACACAGCAGTGCAGCAGTGAAAATCTGGAAGCTGACTGAAAACCTGTCCTCAGAGGCAGGGTCACCTCATATTAAACTTCCATTGAGCCAAATTATTACTGGAAAATGTTATTCAGGCCAAAAGAGGACAAGAGAAGAACCCAAACATCATCAGTCCTGCACAGCTCTGGGAGATGAGCCAAACAGGATCAAGAATGGTGACTACATGGAAACAGTCTCCTAAGAGGCTGAGAGGGATCAAAGCATGGCTGCTGTGCCTCCAGTTCTGCACACCATCCAATTTTCATCTAGCTGTTCTGACTACAGACTGCAGATCTTCTATTATCCTCCAGATTTTTTTTTTTTTTACTATCAGTAAAAGGCTAAAGTAGAGAATTTATATCAGAAAAGATAATAGGTAAACAGTTTGAAGTCCACCAGGAAGATTATGGATTGCCAGAAAAAAAATCTGGGGCTATTCAGAAAACAAACATAAAATCCCCCTAACCCTCCACATATTAATCTTAACTGCCAATTATTAAGACTGTCCTCATCCTCCTTTCTTCTTGTTCTCCTTGAATCAGCAACTTCACAGCTTTCTAAGTACTAATGAATATTAATAGTTAATACTAATATTCTTCCTCTAAGGTTTTCTCTGATGGTTTTGCACAGCAACAAAGTACTTATTAAAGAAGGAGCAGCTGAACAGAGTGCTGGAAGAACCAGCGGATGAATACAGAGAGTTGTCAAACTTAGTCTGGCCCTTTAAAGTTATAGCATTACAGTTGTTTAAAATTTAAACTTCGTCTCAAACATTACAATGGAGAGGATAACTCTCAAAACAAACCAATTCTCATTTTTCATCACAACTAATAGGGACACAGGATTTCACACTAATTTCTCCATCAAATCTAAGTCTTCAGCAAGTCAAAATCTTTCATCCAATAGTCACATGAGGTGGGTTGATCTTGGCTGGATGCCAGGCGCGTACCAGGTGCTGACCAATCATTTCCCCTTAATAAATAACCATCCCAGCTGGACAGGGGAGGGAAAAATCAGGTGGAAAACCACTTGTAGGTTGAGATAAGGCAATTTGCCAAAACAAAAGTGCAATTACAAGCAAAGTGGGAAAAGAATTATTCCCTACATTCCATCAGTGAGTGATGTCTGGCCACCTCCTGGGAAGCAGGGATCCAGCACATATAGAGGTTTCTCCAGAAGGCAAACATTGCAAATAAAAAGTGTTGCCCTTCCTCCCCCTTCCCTTAGTTTTATATCTGAGTGATACCACATGCTATGGAATATCCCTTTGGTCAATTTGGGTCAGCTGGCCCAGTTGTGTCCCCTCCCAGGGCCTTGCCCATCCCCATCCTGCTGATGGGCCAAAATGTTGAGAGACAAGGCTGATGCTGTGCCAGCCCTGCTCAGCAGTAACCAAAACACTGCTGTGTTATCAACACCTTTCCAGATGCCCATGGAAAGCACTGTGAGGGCTGCTGTGGGAAAATCAACTCCAGCTCAGACAGAACCAATACACTTTGAAAAATATTTTCATCTAAATAACTCAAGGGTTGGAGAAATCCAGACTCCAGAACCAAGCCTCTCCGGGCTGCTCATCCTGGGGCTTGCCCTGCCATGACTCACCAATGTTAACCAAACTAGACACAGGAAGGCACAAGTTACCTAAGGACACCATCCCCAGTTAAAGTTTTTATCTCATCTCTTATGAAGCCAGACACACATTCTGGATGAAGCAGCTTCTTAGGATTTGCCTGTTAGATTCTGTCTTTCCATTTACTTTCCTATATTTTTTACTAAAATCACACTAAGGTACTGTTATTTTTTGTTCAAAAATCTACAAAATCATGCTTGGCCTGAAACAGCAAGTATTATTTGTATATTCTGCTTTATGTTCAAACAGCCACCCTGTTCAACAAAACAATTTGCCAAGTTGTGCACAACATACACTGCTGCATGTAGCTGGAGAAAGTGCGTTTTGCAGTTATTTCAGTAAGAAAAAAATACATACAGGAGATACAGATATATATAACTCTTTTAGCTTAGTGGCTTTTTTTTGTTGGTCCTACATTTTTCAAAACAAACGGAACTGTTCTCATGCTCAGCTGTTTTCCTGGTAAAAACAGTAAATGAATATAGAAAACCATCTGCAGTGTTTTCAGTTAAAGCACAACAAGTGTACAGCATGTGATATCCTAAAAGCAAACAGGAGAGAAACAGAAAACAGTAAACACTGTAACATTTAAATTGCATAAAGGGAGAGCATTACACTGAACAAAAGCAAATTGGAGTAAAAGCTACTTCACAATATTTCAAGACACCAGCAGCACAGATTAAAAACTCCTATATGGCAACGTTTTAACAGACAATTCTTATTTCTTATAAATATTCACAACACAATTCAACAGACATCAGTGTAGACTGTTAGAGCAGTCAGACACAGATTTCTACATGGTTAACAGACGAAAACAATTGCAAACCAGATATATGACTCTGAAGGTGGATCAGTATTTGGGGTTTTCTTTTTTTTAAAAAGCGGTTTTGTGTTTAAAAAAGTTTTGTACTCCACCATTGAGAGAAGCCTGTTTAAACTTAGCTCCCAATCTACAGTTTTGTTCAGTCTTCCTGGTGGCTTTCTGTTTGAAGCCTGGTTGGTTATTTGGTGAGGTACATGATTCATGCTGCTGAGTCCTGACCCATGGGCATCAGAGCTGAAGGCAGAGAGTGCAGCAAAGGAGTGTTAGCACTAGCACAGGGCACTCCCAGCTCACTGCACTCGCAGGCTCCTCCGGTGCTGCTTACAGCACAGAAGCAGCTCCTACACTGGGAGCTTTGACTCCTGACACCTTTTGCATCAAGCTGTGGGAGCACAAACAGCTGCCACAGAAAAGCAAAACTTTCCTGACTGAGGCTGCTTCAGCCTAGTTTAAGATTTTGTATCAAGTAGTTTCAAGTATCTGGTTTTCTTTCAGGCTTAGTTTCCACCCCGAGTCAGTTCCAGAGCAGCAGGAATTCATTGGATGTGTGTTGGCATCTGTGCAGAGCTTTCTAGCAGTGGCTAGGAAGGCTTAAAGCTGCCAGCTTCATCTGCCCTGGAGCCCTCACCGGCATCTCACCAAGACGAACTCCAGTGAAACAGAACTCGTGGAAGAAGTTGTGAGTTTGATGTAGGATGTGGAAGCACGGAAGGGACGCCCCGCAGGGCCAGCCCGGGCTCATGCCTACAAACACTGACTGCTGGGCCTCGGCACAGCCACCTCAGGGTGCCCTGGCGCTTCGGGCTCTCCTTTGGTTCCCCTCGCAGGAAAACCACCCAGGCACCAGGGAAGGGAAGGGGAAGGAGAGAGGAATGCGAGGATGCCCTTCGCAGCAGAGCTCAGGGTTCCCAAGGTGTCTGGAAGCTGTGAAAGTCGGGGTGTGCCTGCCGTCGGTGTTGGCCAGTTTTCATTTTGCAGGGCTTTTTTGGGCTTACCTGTGTTTCATTCCGTGCTTATATGGTTGAATCTAGCACTGAGCCTACCATTTCGAGTTTTTTAAGGCATACAGTCTGGGAGTATCGGTCACAGCCGGGTCTCGCCTGCAGCTGCAGCAAAGCAACCTTCAGGGCTGCCTCAGGTGTCCTGCAATTAGCAGCAGCAGCATTACAAAAGGCATGCTTGATGTTCCTTAATGCAGAAATCACTGACTTAGAACCATTATTATTGTCTCCTTTGAGGACATGGGACTGCAAGCCACAGAGAGCTGCATAGCTACTTGTGCTGGAATTGTAAATATACCTTTGTGCTGAGGGTGGTCAAGGTGGGAACTCCTTCAGGGTAAAGATCCCATGGCTTCAGTAATTTTTTTCAGGTTCAGCCCCTTCTGTTCTCAGGCTAGAATTGATTCCATAGCTATTTAAGGACACACTTGCTAATGTAGCAGTATGTCATACTCCATGTTCCAGAGTCTGAGACTCATTTACAGTTTTGCAAATAGTGGAGAACAGAGTCTTTATGACCTTCTAAATGTACTGAAGTTCTGTAAAATAAAAACATAATTTTAAGATCTTTTTTTCAACGTTATTACAGGTGCAGAAAATTTTTTTGTGATGGGGAGAAACATTTATTGCATAGAAGTTAGATACTCAGGTTTGTAATAACGCTGTGTGCATTAAAAATTAAACTGTTACAGGGGTTTTTTTTCATCAGATTTTCTTTCTCCATGCATGCATTCAAAGTTTCCTTTGTCATCCTTCTGTCGTGTTTTTCTTTACTGATTTATTCTAAAGAAAACAAACCTTCTAATGATACTTGAACTTTTGAACTTCCAGAGTTTTAAATTATTTTAATAACAAGGAACAAGCTTTTGATTTAAAATTTGTGAAACAGGGATAGGTGAAACCATTAGAAAATAGAAATAGAAACAAATATTTAAACAAGCATAAGGTGATTTTTCCCCCATAGTTTGTTTTTGTATACTGCATACAAAACATTTTTCAAAATCTAAGCTTTGTATTTCTAGGTTGATGGAAAACAATTGTCGCCAACTTCTCAAAGTAAATACGCAGCAGCAAGTAATTATATAACAGTTGTTTCAAAAACTGGCCGTGAAATATTTTTGTATTTTTATTGATAGTAACTTCTTTGGACACCTTCCTGACATAAGGATTAGGCAGGTTTTAAGGGAGTCAAGAACTCTGAGTTTGCTGATTGTGGAGTTTCATACAAATGTGGCTGCTCTCTGAATGATGTTACTCATTGTTACTGCAAGTAAATATTTGCCTTGTTTAATAGCCTTTGATGACCTGTATATACAGTTTGAAATAAGTGTCAGAATTAGGTTTTTTGTTGGAACCACAGGAGGATGTACACAGCAGTACAATTCCCACTCTGCTATCCACTTTGAAAATTTATATCATATCTCTGTTCCACATTAGGGTTGGCTCTCCAAGGAAAGAAATCAAGGTCTAAATTCATTTTTTCTGTATACGTCTTACTTTCATGAGCTTTATTCAAAGCACCTTTTAACAGGCTGAAGGACTTTCATAAAATCATAGAACTGTAAATGTGGAAAAAACCTCTAACATAATTGAGTCCAACAATTTACCTCAGCACTTCCATGCTCATCACTAAAACAGATCCCCAAATGTCATATCCACACACCTTTTTGACACTTTTTGGCAATATTTCCCAACATATCACACTCTGGCTCATATACTTCTTCATCTAAGAAGAAGTCAGTATAATGTAGACAATCCTCTGGGCAATTTATTCTTGGAACAAACATTTATGTGTTATGCTTAAGTTTTCTTCCAATCACTAATGGTCTTTTTTTCCAGCTTACTATTTTCTTCAATAAGCTTGCACTGTTTACAGTTTGGTTATTCTGTAGCTGAGTAATAGAATTGTGCAGGCTACAAGGCTGTCAATATTTTCTGCTGAGCTCCTGTGGGCTTTGTCAATTCAAAATTCTGCTACATCTCTCTTGATGCATGACATGGTTTAACCCCAGCCAGAAGCCAAGCTCTGCACAGCCACTCATTCCCCCACCAGTGGGACTGGGACATAATTGGGAGCATAAAAGTGAGAAAATTCACAGGTTGAGATAAAGGCAGTTTAACAGAGAGTGAAAGCTGTGCACACAAGCAAAGCAAAACACGGAATTAATTCACTGCTTCCCATGGGCAGTCAGGTGTTCAGCCATCTCCAGGAGAGCAGGGCCCCATCACATGTAATGGTGACTTGGGAAAATAAAGCCATCATTCCAAGTGTCCTTTCCTTCCTCCTGCTTTTCTCCACTTTATACACAGAGCATTATGTCATATGGTCTGGAATATCCCTTTGGTCATTTTTGGTCACCTGTCCCTGATGTGTCACCTCCTGACCTCTCATGCACTTCCAGTCTCCTCCCCACTGTGGCAGTACAGAAAGCAGAAGAGGCCTTGGCTGTGTGTAAGCCCTGCTCAGCGATAACAAAAACATCTCTGTATTATCAACCCTGTGTTCAGCACAAATCCAAAACACAGCCCCATACCAGCCACTGTGAAGAGAATTAACTCTACCCCAACCAAAATCAGCACTGTGCAGCTGAAGAGAAATACAGCCACCAAAAATATCTGTCAGCCAGGGGTATTTCCTAGACCAGATATGAACATCAAGTTCATTTTCTTTTAACTCCTCTGGCTGATCCACCATTCATGAGTCATGTCCACTCAGATTCAGGTGTATGAACTCACAACAATCTTGAGAAGGCTGTCAAAAACAAAGGAATATATAAATGCTAGGTGTCAGTCCAGCTTTTCTTGAGAGCTGATTACATTATAAATTTTATTGTACCATCAGGAGTGAAAATTCTGCCCTCAGCTAAAAAGAAAAATGTCTATTTTTCTACAGGTAGGCTTGAAATTGAAAAAAAAAAAAACCTGCTGTGATGTAAAAAACCTTTTAAATCAAACATCTCACTGTCTGAAATACCCATATTGCTGAAAACTGGCTCCAAAGCTGCGCTCTCATGCAGTTGGGAAAGGTTGTAAATCATGCCTTTCCGTTGAGCTGGGTGGTAGTTATGTTTGGCCTCATGAAGGACAGTCAGAAGTAATTTTCAGTGAATATCTTGTAACAAAATCATAAGACAGCTACAGGTAATTCCCTCCTTTTTCTGCTTGCATATTGTTATTCTTCAAGAGCAGAGGCAAACAATCATCATTTACTGCTCTTTTCTGCTGATCAGGTTTTCATTGTTGTTATGATTCCTGGAAGATTAACATAATCTTTAAATCAGGAGGGTACCAACTAAAGGGACCATGAAGTAGGGCTCTGTAGCAACCAGGAAGAGAAGTGATTTTGAGTAGAGGTAGGAAGTAGGAGGAAATGTTTACATGTTTCATAGGCTTGTATTTTATGATGTGCTTTACATGGAAGTAGTTGGTTGAGTAAAAAAGGTAATGAGTATAGGAGTGGGGCAGGTGATGTTTTAGAAAAAACATGAGCAAAAATATATTAATGTAAGTTCAATGGGGAAGTAACCAGTTTTTCTATTTTTAAATATTTGCTTGGGGTTTTTTTTGATGGCTCACAACCACTTTCTGGGTACTGTGGATATGGAGAGGGGACTTCAAGGCAGAATACTTGATACCAATAATATTTTAGTTTTACTCCTAAATTACATATACACTTTGCTAACTTTTTCTAGCTATGTGTATGTTCCTACCTACTATGAGTGAGAGAAGTGGTAGAAGACCATGAGAAATCCTGTTAGCATTCATTCAAGAAGTACTGAAAAATGAGAAATCTGTTACTTTTTCTGAGCCTTCATAGAGCATAGTCATTTTAACCTGTGAAAAATGGAAACAGCTTTTTATATGGCAGTGGCTTCTATCCACTTTTCTTAGGAGCAAAGAACTATGTAGGACACACATTCAAACAGAAACAGACCCCAAATGTTATGCATATTCCAAAACTGGGAGATTAAAATAAACTTAATTTTGCTCTAACACCATGTGTGGCTTTCTCTTCAGGGTGGTGGGTTTAGTTTCTATTTTTTTTTGCTATTCTATTGTTTTGCTATTTTACAGTTTGATAAAGTTTTACTCCAGATGACTTTTTTTATTTTCTTTCTCACTTTATGCATGTCATTGCTCAGTAACTCACAGTAGCTGCACTCCTTAAAAGGAATAGACTCAGAGAAACTTTCTTACTGGCCCAAACCAGTTTTACAGGTTCAATGACCCCAAATACTGGTGCAGTGAAAAATATCCCAGATTCAACCACCTTCCAAATGCACACTATTTAACATTCTCTTACCCTTCAACAGAAATGTCTGGATTAAAGGATATGAATTTAAGTAGCACTTAGAATGTGAATAATGAATTGTATAAAAATCACAAACCAGTCTAATTCTCAAAAGGCAAAACTTATCCTTGCAGTAGGAATACTTTGAAAACAACCACCAGCAGCCCAGGTTTCTTTCTTCGAGACAGTGGAATAGATAGTTATAATGACCAGATTTTGCTAATTTAATTACATGGCAGGCTAATCCCATCTGCTAATGTGAAGTTACCCCCTATCCTAACACTGCAAACAAACAAGAAATTATGAGATCAAAATAAAACTGCTGGTGTACCTTATCTCCTGAGAGAAGTAAAGCAGACATTATGGATGACCAAATGAGATAGCATTTTCCATATTATCATTCAGGTAAGTGAGAGGGTAAGTCCAGGATCTCCCATAAATCCTAAAGGTTTGATCACATAGGAAATTTTTTCCAAGTAAATCCACATGTTCATGCTGATGTTAAGATTAACTAATGTTCTGTTTTGTAAAGATTTATAGAGTAGTGGAATAAAGGAGCTGATTGCACATTAGTTATAAGTCTGCAATCCTGAGGTATAAGGAAAGAATTCCCGTATTTTTATTATTAAAACCACTGATTAGGATTAATGTTACATAAATGGTTCTGTATCTACAAAGAGCTTAAACACACCATCTTCTGTTAGAGAGATGCCCCAGCAGCAGTCTTCTCCGAGTTTTTTTGAGTATTTTATAGTGCTGATAAATATACATTAAGTAATGGCAGGCTCAGAGGGATTTATAAACATACTGGATTAAATGTCTGCGGAATAATACATGCTTCTACTGCTGGCAAATACAATGAAGTTTTTTAATTTTATATTATCTTTTGTACCCTAAATATCACAAAAAATAGCTGCATTGCCTCCCAAAATCTGTTCAGATGGGCTGGTTTTACTCCCTGTGCTCCACTGACTGTACATAGGAGGCAGGAGAGCAATTCTACTGGATCACATCACAAATACGGCAGAGCTGGAACAGGAAGCTTGACTATAATCACTGTTGTTCAGTTTATCATAAAGTGCTCAGTAACATTCAGGCAAATGTTTTTGAAAATTTATCCGGGTGTTTACTTGTGCTCATTGTTGCCAGTGTTTAATTAGTTAAACTGCAGCTCACTGTAGCACAACAGCACCATTGTTCCACTCCTCTGGTATTTCTCTTGGAGTTCCTGACTTATTAAAATTTTACATTAAATGAAACAAGACGTTTTTGGAAATTTTGGCTGCAGGTTATCTGGGCCTGTTTTAATTTCTACTCAATATTTTCCACAACTATGCTTAGTGACTCATGAAAGTATTTAATAATACTCACTTGAAAGCACCTTGCTATGTTCCCTTCAGACATATACCAGACATAGGCATTTGCTATGCCTGATTCCTAATTTCTTCATGCTTATGTTTTACCATTTGGGTAAAACCCAGTAGAACCTATAACACTGCTAATATTATTCTAATGTACTTAAAGGTATCTGTCTTTTTGGTGCTACCTCATCCTTTGGTATTTAAACTTCCCTTTAACAATTTTTGTACTCCCTACCCTTGAATTTTGAGGATTTATGACTAGATCTTTTTTTCTGTGTGTTATATTGTCTTTCACTTGCCTTTGCTACTGAGTAAAAATGAGTGTACAGCAGTATCTGTCTTTTTACTGAATCTTCATTATTAATCTAGTAAATGTCTTAAAAGTTGTGGTCTTTCTTTGCAGAACTCTTTGCTTCTTTTTATTCCATACCTCACTTAAAATTTTCCCAAGCTATTGCAAACTGGCATTTTTAAAGTATCAGGTACATAAATTACTTCCAGGAACTCTCCTTTCTTGCCAGTAATAAATACCAGGTACTGGGATTGTTCAATCTGGGGAAGAGGAGACTCAGGAGAGACCTTACAGCTCTCTGCAACTGCCTGACAGAAGGCTGTAGTGAGGTGGGGTCAAGTCTCTTCTCCCACGTAATAAGCAGCAGGACAAGAGGAAATGATCTCAAGTTGTGCCAGGGGAGATTAAGACCGAATATTAGGAAAACTTCTTCACTGTAAGGGTTGTCAGGCACTGGAGCAGACTGCCCCATGAAGTGGCTGAGTCACCATCCCCGGAGAAATTTAAAAGCGGAGTATATGTGGCACTTAGGCACATGGATTAGTGGTGGGCCTGGCAGATGGACTGTCCTAAATTCCTCTCAGATTTGTCTCAAACCATGACATGGACTCATTGGTTGGATTTGATGATCTTAAGGGTTTTTCCAAACTAAATGATCCCAATTCTAAACTGTATGAACTTTCTAAATAGATTCATGCATACATACATATACACACACACATGCATACATATGTACATATGTACATAGATAGATAGTTGATATTGTCTACTGTGCAGTCACGGCTAAGAAAGCATGACTAAATGACCCCAGCTTACTGCAAGGAGAGGGACACTTCCCATCTGGACAAATAAAGGACAGCCCTGGACTGATGAGAGGATGCCGAGGATGAGAGGATGACTCCAGCACCCCCAACACCTCTTGAAAGCCCTGCTGTCACCTTGTGTCACAGGGCAGTCTCTGCAGCCAGATGGACGCCGTGGATGTTTCACTCAAGACAGCAGCGGACGGATGTGACACAGCCCAGAGGCGGCAGTCGCTGTGCAGAGCAGCGAGCTGTGTGTGCGTGCCTAGGCAGGGGTGAGAATTGTTGGTGATGCAGCATGGTCCCCAGCAGGGAAGGGCGGAGGCAGCGAGGGGCTGTGGTGGTCCCGCATGGCTCAGCCGGAGGTGCATGGTGGGCAGGTGGTGCTGGCGTAGGGCAGAGGTGCTGTGCAGGTTGCCGTGCCAGTGGCAGCGGAGCAGAGCGGTGAAGAGGGGCGGTCGGGGCGAGGAGCCCGGCTCCGATGCCCAGCGCCCCCGGGCACCCCCGCCCAGCCGCCGGTGTCTCCGCCAGCCGCGCTCCCCGCGGGCAGCGCCGCTCGGGCAGCTCCGGCTTTCCTCCTCAGCCTGGCACCAGCCCCAGCCAGGAAGCTGCTGGCCCACTTTCTCTTGCCTTCAGTTCCCCTACGCAGAGGGCAAAGAGGCAGAGTCAGGAGAGGCGCCTGGCCCTCTCAAGATACTTCTGGTCTCTCGACCACAGCATTCATTATTTCCTCATTATCATTATAGTCTGGGAAACCTAACCCCTTCAACCAGCAGCAAAACCATAGCTGTACTTAGACATAAAACATCAAGAAAGTCAGGCTCCTGTAGAAAACACCTTTAAAATAAACTTGTTTAATTTAACTTAAAAAAAAAAAAAATCAAACAAAATACAACTTGTAGTTTTCATTAAAAGTTATGAAATTACAATGGTTTGACAATAACTTCCTTAAAATTCTTTACATAGGTAAGCATTACCTCTAAGATTATGGCACTCTCAGACATCACAAAATGCCTTGATATGCTTGTTATGCCAATAGAGATGTGCATGTACAAACAGAAAAATATACTTAAAAGCGTTTGTACCTGTCTCTGATGAAGGAAGTAAAATTGTGTGGCCTGCCATTGGCTTAGTGTTGAATTCTTTATGTCATTATTTATATATGTCATTTTCCAAATGTCACACCTCCTGAATTTATAGCTAGGTAGTTTATGCACAGATATATTCTCAACTTGTGTTTTTGTTAGTAACAGCCTCGAAATCTTGGCAAAATGCCTCAGACTTTACCATTTCTTTTTTCAAAGGAATTTTTACTAAGTGGTATGAGGTATTCCACACTGCTGTTTTCCCAGTGTACTTTTGGCCTAAGTAATTACTCACATAGTTTTTCTGCAGTAAGAAAGTCCCCTCCTGCACCAGTAACTTCAGTCTGTGGCTGCTTCACAATCCAGTGTCTTGCCTGCTCTCAGCACATGGTTAATGGCCATCTATCATTATCTACTTCTTCTCTTGCCACTTGAGAAAGGCATCTTCTTACAGAACATATGTGGCATTTCACACCACATATCGAATCCTCCCTGATGTTACAGGCTTGATGTAATTACAGGCTCAAAGCCAACAGTCAGTGGTCCTATTTGTAAAAACCTACTGGGCACTCGGAGGCTCAAACAACATGGCTGAAAACTGTTGTCTGGAATGTGTGTGTAGGTTGTCATAAGCCTTCCCAGCTCCTTCAGGAGGTTTTGTTTGTTTGTTGGGTTTCTGTTTTGTTTTGGTTTTTTTAATTAAAAGAATAGGGAGAAGGAAGAAAACAGGTATCTCTGTTGTAGAGAAATTCTGTTCCACTAAAGCAGCAGCACATCTGCTCTCACTTTGAATGCAGAAACATCAGACACTATGACTTCCTGTTAAAACTTCCACTCTTTAGGATGTGATACAACAGGCCACGGTGACCACTACACACTGAATAGCATTTTCCATGTATCCATAAGCATTTAAAATAATTCCTTGTCAGCCTAAGTGATGGAAATACACACTTTCTTTCTGCTTCAGCCTCTGTCATTTACAAATCTCCAATAACCAAGTTAATGTTTGGAAATTTCAGATAATCAGCCCTAAAAGAAGCCTCTTCTGAGAAGCAGTTTTCTTTTTCACAGATGTCAGTGGAATCAAATTTTTACTCAAAAGACCTCCAGGCAGACAAGGGAAATTATTTTCCTTCTCCTAAACTATGTTGGCCACAGAATTATTGAAAGAAAAGACTAAGCCAGTATGAATAGATTGCAGAAAATTAATCTGCAGCAGCTAAACTTGTCTGCCATTTCATTAATTTCTTGTGGTTAGGACCTCTTTTTGCCTGCTTTCTTTATTTAGAAGGCTAAATAAAGGTCATACTCATGGCTCTCTAAGACAGCAAATCAGGACATTAAATAATTGAGAGTTCAGGAAAGGCATTAAGCTGTTTTTGTAGCCTAGAGTAAGACAACCATTCTTTCCTATTTCCATTAGAACAACTGAAGAGCTGTTAATTAACCACTCTTAAATTAGAATTAAAAAGACTATGTGCTAGGATATTGAAGTCATAATAATATTTTCTGAGAAGACAAATAAAATAATTCAACTACATGTATATTGCAGGTAAACTAGCAAAATCATCTGCATGACTGGGTACATAAGGTTTGCCTTCCATGCCTTGCAGCATTACACTATTCCCCTCTGCTGCAATTGGGAGGCATCCGTTTAAGCGTCCTGCAATGTATGTATTGTGAGTATGAGTGTGTATTGCTTAACTCTTGAACATCAGAGTAAGGGAGAATTTTTAATCTACATTACTTGATACTGCAAAAGGTTTAAAGAACTCTCTTAGAGAGATGCTAATAAAGTATCTCCAACCCAGTTTGTTTTTTTTTCTATTAACCTTGAACTAGTAATCAGTCACCTGAACAACTCATGAATGATTTCTCAGTTTACACAAACTTTTCTCAGCTTAGGAAATCTGTTGTGCTCATTTTCCTTGTACACCATCATCTAGGTTAAGCCCAACATCTACCTTCTAGCTATGTAATGTTTTGCTCTTCTGGTTTTTAATTGAGGATAACATTTTGCTCTCTACAGCGGAGTTACTTTTGTTTTGTATTAGCAGAAATAAAATCAGCATGTATGAGTGTGAATATGTATCAAAAGAGAACTGTTTAATCCATAACCACAGAGATCTTCCACTTGTAGCACCATTTCTATAATTTCGTACAAGAGATTCCAACAACTTCTAGACCATATTAAATACCAAAAATCCAATTACGCTGTTTTTACATGTATTAGTCATAACATTATTTGAACACTTCCGACATCTTGTAAAGAATCTGAGTATGATTATGTATATAATGAAAACTGGTTTCTTCTTAGTACCACAACAGCCTGTTGCAATTCAAGAGGAGTATCTCCATCAGCTAAATTATACTCATGTAACTGATTTATACATTAAAAGATTGTAACGCAAGGGCAGTATCAAATTTGACTATGCCTATATCTAGCCTTTTGCCTCTCAATTACACTCAGGTTGCTTAACTTCAGCAAAGTGAGATGAAACAGTGAAGTTCTAAAGCACTTGATGAAAAACCTTGATAATGAATACTAAATCAGCTAATTTCTTGAGCTAAAATAAATCAGGTCTTATCAGTGACTGTGAGGGTTCTCCTAAAAACATACTGAGAAAAGTAGTCACCAAGATACTAATAAAAATATTATTCCGCCTTTCCAAAATCAGCAGTTGAAATAAACCAAGTATTCTGCAGCACATGACAACAGATTAATTAACCTCCAGTATACAAAAATCACACTTGTGTGCACAAGTAACTGACAATTGTTAAGAGACTCCAGATACTTCATCGTGAGATAAATGGAATTTTATTTTTAGGGAGAGAGTGATTCCTCTTTATAATAAATGTATAAAAGTGCAATATCTTAAGTATTTACTGCATGCAAGTATCTTTTTGTTGTTGTTGTTAGCATCATATAAAGTAATCTTATGCAATAGTCTCTGCAAGAATACATTTGAACTTATTGTCGAATTAATGCATCTCTTCAGTTGAGTGCCAGCCTGATCATTGCATTAACCACCTCATACAGGACCGCAGGAAAAAAAGGCAAATTTTCAGCAACATCTTAGCAAACAGCTCTCTATTGACAATGCAAAATGACATACTAAAATGGCAAGATTTGGCCCATGTTTGCCTACTACATCCTTCAATTGACTGTATTCCAACTACAGTGTTACAGTTTTGTTTCCTGAAATGCCTGTCCAAAAGGCTAACTGGATCTGCCCCTGATTACACGAACCTCCTGAAGCTGTTCTTATTCACAATTTGTCTTTAATGCAGCCAGTATGATCAACTCTGTAATGACTACCAGAATTGAATCTGGTATGTCAAGAAACCCTCTCTTTGCGGCAAACAGGATAAAGGAAAGATACAAGAAAATTATCAAAACAAAATGGCAGGAGGAACAAGATTAAGCAGAAAGTGCGTTCCTCTTCAGCTGTACATCACCAGTTGCTGAATTTTACCAGACCAATTTACATTTAATTCACAAGGATCAGAAAGTATTCCAGAGTGCACATACATAAAGCAGTACTGTATTTTCTTTGGATGGCAGGAAGCGATTAATGAGTGTGACAGATGAGTGTACATGGAGAATGAAATGCCTTGGACAAGGACACAATAAACCTTGAATGTCATGCCCAGCAACACAGCATTTTAAATAAGATAGAAAACATTTTCTTTTTCTTTTTAGATCTTACTGGAAAAGAATTACTTTTGGTTTGTTTGGGGTTTTTTTGTTTTGCTTTGTTTTCAGGCTTTTTTTTTTTTTTTTTTTTTTTTTTTTTTTTTTTTTTTTTTTTTTTTTTTTGTGAGATGAATAAAGTCCAATTCTTGTGTTTTTCCATCCTTAACACGAAGTTTGACTTCTTGGCATCAGTCATCAGTCTGACTACAGTTGCATTTAGTCCATACACACAAAAACTTGTTATTCTTAAAGGAGAGCAAGAGAGTTTTCCTTTTTCTACAATTTCCATTTTTTTCAGAATAAGTATGCAATCAAGACCTTTCAAAGTGAAAAGTGCCACACTTCCAAGCCAGAATAGCAAACAGCCCACAAAGTGCATAAAATAAAGGGTTTAGAAACTACAGCACTAAGACTAGGTTTTCAGGGAGGAAAGTGTTACTCCCTTTTTTCCTCATTTCTATGTCTTTGGACCACACAATTCTACCTCTTCCACTTGGTCAGCTTAGCTGGAAACATTGGTCAGCCAAATTGGCTGAAACCCCTGAAAATTAGACTAATAAATCAGCCAAGCAAGAAGAGCAAAAATAGGGTGGTTTTTTTTCGCCAGTTCATTGGCAAAGCAGCAGGGCTGACATAAGGGACAGGGAAAGCTCCCAGCAGATAAAAACCAGGATTAGAGAAGTCTTGGAGGGTAGCTTCTTTTGGTAGCAATGAGCTGTGAGAGAGGGTCTGATGCCTTCGTATCAGATACTGGTACCAGCTGTGCTCCTGAGGATCTGGCAATTGTGTGTTTTGTGGCAGTTTACAAATATTCTGGAACTCCTACACGTTTGGAGTAGTATCCTACAAAGTGCTTGGTAATTGCGTGAGATGATCACAGTATCTGGTAACAGGTTTTAATCACAAGTATGCACAACTTATCACACAAATACAGTTTCTACATATTCTACTATTTCAGATATCTAAACGTCACAACTGACACTGTAGTTTGTTGACATTGTCTTCAGTGAGACACAGACATAAATCCTTCCCTAGTGACTGATCCTTCTCCCATACATTCTGCTACTGGAAAGAAAAATGAAGAACCATTCACTCCAGTCCTTGCTTATGCAAACTGTTTGGACTCCAGGAATCTTACCTCAACTGTATTTGTTCACTTAATAGAGAACAAACTAATTTTTGCAACTTGCCTGAAATACTGTTTCTTCAGTAAAGAAGATCTGAGATCCACTGATTGTTGAGCAGGTATGAGTCAAATTCCTGAAAAGTAGCACATAGGCCTCTTTCTGTAACTCCTATCGTGACACAGATGAACAAAAAGATCTAAGAGACACACTGCTCTTGCAGTACTACTGCAATCATCCAAAAATCCTTAAGAAATTTGCCTCACTGTCTGCAAAGTCTGAGTTTTCTTTTCCTGAGGCATAGGTTTTTTCTCCCATGCTTCTGAGTTTCCATGGTACACAAGCCAAAAAACCCCCAAACCTTTTGTAATACTGTCAAATTACCTTCTCCACTGTAACAAACTCTAAATGTTTTGAACATCTGGCTGTAACAAAGATATTCTGAAAATTTTAATATTTAGACGATGATGGATGTATGTATAATTAAAAAGTAATTTTGGAGTAATACATCTATCCAACATTTACCATAATAAAAAGCATTTTGGGAGAACAATAAGCCCAAATATTTCAGAAAAACTAAATTTCAAGGAATGAAGATGCTACAGTAGGAAGATGTGGCCAAAAATACTGTATTTTTAACCAGTGACATTTTTGAGGGACAGTAACTGTACAATATTAGTTTTTTAAAAAAACTATTTCTGTCCCTCAAGCAACACACAATACATGCATTTAAGTGGCACTTTAAGAACAGCAGATGTAATTTTAAAATTCCCTTAAGTTTAAAAATGCATCTGACATTCCTTCCTTAAAAGAAAAGAAAATTAAAACCTGGTCAAATAAGGATTTCCTGCAGCATGGTAAATCAGGAAATCAGCTTAAACCATATTTTGAGAGAAAAAACCTTCAACTGATTTACATTAAACTTGATGGATCTTTTGACAGTTTTCAGTATCTCTATTCCTTTCTCACCTGCAGCATGACTACTGTGAAAAAACTCAAGATAAACTTACAGTAAAATTTTTTATTCATCTAAATTGTGACTAGATAGAAAAAATTCTTGTTTGACTGACAGAACTCAAAATGCTATAGATAACCAAAACGCAAAACAGACGAAATATCAGTAGCCCCATTTCTCAAACTGAAGATATTGTTTTGCAAGATTTGTACTAAACTAACAAGCTGGACAGGCTTTAGTTGTTTAATGTCTATTAAATTCTAGAATTTATGGTTTATATCAAAAGAGGGACCGTACTTGCAGAAGTGTCAATTTCTAAAATACCATGGTTAATTTAATACCACGACCCTTAAATTTTCTTACTTAAGACAGTCTCTCCAAAACAGCTACTTTACTGATCTCTTAACTAGAGGTAGGTCATGTCTAGACCTTGTTAGTATGCTATGAACACTTCATTAGTTTTGTAATAGTTCGCAGGGTAACTATGCCCAGAGCTCCAAGAATAGCAGCACATATAATAAATTAAATGTCTAAATTTTATTTGTTTCATGTGGGTTAACATGTCTTCGTTTTCTCCTAATATTTCATTCTTTTGTGAAGAATGTTTAACAAGGAAAGGGTCATGAGGTTGAGTAATGTGAAAGTCTTCTGCACCTTACAACTCAAGGCTGGGAGTCCAGCAGTATCTATATGCAGCCCTTTTCCCCCATATAGAGTTTTTGCAAATCATGCAGTCAATTCTGACTGTTATCCAGCATTAAAAGTCTCTTCTCCATTTTCAAACTTTAAAAAGTGATTCACAATCATGTGGCAGTATGATTAAAAAGTACAGTCCATACACCTTGACAATCAAAAGAGACTGAATTATAAAAAGTAAACTGCCCTTATAGCTGCATCATCCTACATCTGTAAGGACAACGCCAGTTAATTCGTGAAAAAGGCAAGTTCCAGGTTTCTGTAAAACACGTATTACAGCTTTCTTGTGCTAGTGAACATTTAGAATACACAGGTTCCCAGGACATTTTCCTTCCCTCATCCCCCATTTATAACATTCAAAGAAAACACATCATTTTGGCAAAATTAAAAGGGTTTCTGTCTTGATGTTTCTGCCTTCAGCTTCACATTAGAGGCACAAACTTCTGGACTTAAGCACTATAAGGCATAGTAGAAACCACCAATTAAAACAACAGCAACACCACCACCACCACAATGGAATATACTACATGTGGGAACAGCTGTGTTATTTAAAAAGAAAATGTTTTGTAAACTGTCATACTGCAATGCTGTGTTAGGTGATTCATGTAAAGCTTGCCGTGGCATGCCAAATATTTTTTTCCAGAACATGCTCAAATGATCTAAACATTGCCACAGGTTCAACTCACCTAAAAAATACCAGAAAATAGCCCAGTGGCACACACTCTTGAAAACTTTTGCAATCACAATATAACTATAAAGCATGAGTAAACTTTTGTTTTGTTTTTATACAAAACTTGGAACCACATTTCCTTCTCCCCCACCCCATATCCCATAAGAAAAAAAAAAAGACCAAATTAAAAAAACCCAAACTTTTGTTGGACACCACTGTCTGTGTGGCTTTTTGTCTGGTTGTGTTTTTCTTTTTTTTTCTTCCTTTTTTGGCTACAGTTCCATTTATAGCACTGAATCCAGTATGGGCAATGTATTCCCAGGTTAAAAATGTGACATTATCAACAGCGGAACTGTGAAAACTGAAGCTGCTTTGCATTTATAGTCTGATCAGGACCAATTTTGTTAATCTGTATGCAAGAAAGAGCCACTGCTCTGATCCCCTATTCAGAATGTCAGTGTCACTTTTTATAAACTAGATCTACGTGCTTTAGCTTCATTAAATAAAACACTTTAACTTCTTAAAATCATTAACAATAGTGACTTTTTGGTTGTTGTTTTTATACCTAACGTTTCTGCAGTTTCTGAAAGACTAACTGATATCTGATGTTTCGCATTTTATCATGGTATTTTTAGGGCAACAGCACATATGCATTAGTACTTATGTAGAATAGTTTGAAATATCTCTGAATTTACTTTTCCAATAAAGCTATTAGAAAAGCAGAAGTACCCTAGTGCAAATCAGTCAAATAAAAACTAAATTCATATTTAAAGCTTATGTTCCAATATGAGATGTAATGGCATAAGTTCTTCTAATAGGATTGTTTTCTACAGCTGTATAAAGCCCTCACAAGATTTGAGCACTGTTTTGAATGTGAATCATCTCTGTCTTGGTGTCTCCAATTTACTTCTACTCAGGAATGTGCAAATGATTTTATACAGCACGATGCTAGTACCGCTCTGTACTATAGTATTTTGTTTTGTAAATAAAAACAACAACAAATCCCTAGTCAGAAATAAACTGACAAAATTTACATTCTTCTCTCTTAAAAAAGTAAATAAAATAACATTATTTAAAATGTGAATTAGCTATAAGACATACAATACAATTACATAGATACATATCAATACAGCACATTCAATTTGCCAAAAATTAATGATTACAAAGCCAATATGGATGCTGCCATATATATATATATATATATATGTATGTACAATGATTATAGCATTCATAATTGCACTATACCTACAACCAGTTTTAAATTACAAGGTGTTTTAAGAGGGAGCAAAAAATAGCAACTGTTCTTATTATCGCTTTTTTGGATTTGGGAGGGTTAAGGATGAAAAAAGTCTCATTAGTATTTATTGTTAACTTTGGTAATCAACTAATAAGCCATTCTTTTTTCCACCTCCCATCTGCTGCTATGTGGCAGCCATTTTTATGTTAGGTGCACTCTAGTGCCAGTTGGCATTACAGATAATCAATCCAATTGCATGTCTGAACTCTTGAGTTTTCTTGCTAGCAATCATGCACCTGGTCAAAAAACACCTTTCAACCTAAGCTGCAGAATAAAGGCTCATCAATGTGTGCTGCACTTCAGTTGTTAAAAAATTGCACATTTAAATTTCAAGAATGATTTTCTCACTGCTTCATTTACATTTATAAATCTCTTCTAAAGAACATTGAAAGAGGCTATGTTGCACGAAAGCCTAACAAATGCCTGTAAATTAACAATCAACTTTATCAAAAAAGGTTCCTGAACATGATCTCTCATCAATAACTTCTTGTAATACAACTAAAGGTGCCTTAACATTATTACAGAAAACAATCTCGTGTCATAACTGACAAAAGGAGAGATCTAAACTGTCTTTAAATTACTAGACTACATGTGGGTGCATGGTACACCTCATAGCATATTCACTTCCATGTTGGTTTTGGCATTAGAAAATGGTACACTTTCTAAAAAAGGGAACATATGAACTGAAACTGTGTGTGTCAATCATTTGGCAGTTGATCCAATCAGGTCAGTTCCCAACCCATCCATTTGGCATTTCAACCAGTATGTTATGTTTCAAGCGCATTGGTTTTATAAAAAGCCAGATTTGGCAACATGAATTTTGTACAATAAAAATATTTTTTTCTACTGTGGAAAAAGAACACTTAAAAAAGCTCTAACTTAAAAAAACCACCCCACACAACTGAGAAAAACACTGTTTCAGGCTGTAGCTGCTGGGGAAAATGTAGTGTCTATGACTTTTCTATTTGGCATTTGTGAAAAAAAGAAGAGAGAAATAAATGGCACATGGCAATTAAAAAGAGATTCTAACGTATTTCATGTACATCCCAGATTGTGTCTTAATTACTTCATTACTGTCTTCTGTGCACCTTTCTTAACTGTAAAACTATGGTTAATTTTATTATCCTTAGACAACTATAATTCTGTTTTGCAATCTCAATATTCTAGTCTCAGAAGTGAAGACAGAATGAAGACACCCATGTAAAGAATTTAAAAATCACAGTATCAATACTTTTTGATCCTTCAAAGAAAGTACATATTGTAAAATTAGAATGACTGATGACTTAAATTGTGATGATAGTGTTTTCCTGACCAAACCACTCAACAGAAAATATTTCACCCAGGAATGCAACTGGGGAAAAAAAAGGCCATTGTACCTTTTAAAAGATAAGGGGAATAGGAAAGAAGAGGAAGAGAAAGGGTTAGGGAAACAGGAAACCAGCTTGATTTTGCTTCAATAGCAAAAAACTGCTATCCTTTGTAAATGTATGACTGAGAATTTGAAACACATTGAGTCACAAGGTTTTGCCTAAAAAATGAGGAAACGTGCTGTGAATGTACTTCAGCATCTTTTGTTTTTCCTCCATATAGTTTAAATAAAATCATAATATTAACTACAAACTCTGTGGACATTCACAGAGTCCAGGCCGGCAATAAATTAGTATTATGCAAATTGTTTTCACAGATTATAATACAGTCCCTCTTGTATATCTTCAATCACGGAAAGTTGGTTTTGGAGGATCCCCCAGGCACAGTTAGACCAGGTTGTACTCCTTCAGGTTTAACTGTAGGATTGTGTCCTTGACAGCAGCAAAGACGAAGCGGATGTTCTCTGTGTCTGTAGCACATGTGAAGTGAGAGTAGATAATTTTGTCACTGTCTGGATTCAGGTCTACGAACATCTTCAGGATGAACTCTCGTGCTGCCTGTGCATCCCGCTGTGGTCCTGTAAGAAGAGATATTCAGTTTTCTTAAAGTCAATTTTGTATTTCCACTTCTTCAAAAGAAACTAAGAAAGGCTTAGTCTGTGATCCCCACATAAGAGAAGATGGGGAACCTTTTACTAATCAATAGTATCACACACCAGCTGCATTCCTTGTGGTAGGAACTATTAAAAATAAAGCTGGATGGAAATTTCAGAAGTTCACCAAGTCAGAGCTGCTCTTTTGCTGCTGACCATCTTCTTTCTTCAGCAAGATAAATCACCTGTTTTAAAACAGGTGATTTATAAATGCACAGAATAAAAACAAAAAAAATTAGCTATATAATTAAATCTTTAATATGTTAGTAGAAATGGTGAATGTTCAGTCTAAACCTACTATATTTAAATTATACTTCAGTTATTTTAGCACAGCAAGATTTACCAGTTTTATATGGATTTTAGTAGGAAGCAGGGTGAAATTGTATCCTGAACTGAGTCTAACACCGTCATCAATGGAACTTAATTTACTTTAAGTGATAACAAAATACACTGCTGGTCTCCAGCTGAAATTGTTGCCTGCAAGAGGCTCATGTTTCAACCGATCAATTGGTATCTAAATTATGTATGTTAATGATCCTATCTGATCTAAATTAAGGTTGTAATTCTCAGAAGGACAGAGTCAATCTAACCAAACTACATTTTCAGCTTAAAGGATCACAGAAGGTAAAGTAATTACTTCCAGCCTGGAACAATGAGGATTCATTCATGTTCACAGCCAAAAGAGCAGTGCAGAAGCAAGAACATAAGCCACACGCGAGTGAATTCTGTTCCATTACTCTAGTACTGCCACCAAAACTCAGTGCTCCCCTGCTCTCCTGTTTCTGAAATGTTCACCTGTTGTTCATGCTGTTCTTACACAGCAATATAAATGGCAGCACCCAGCTGTTACATTTAGCTCTGTCCTTCAGTAATTATAAAATCAATTCTTTGGTGCCCAGCACATGTCCACACATTTCAACTGGATAACACACCTTATTTTTAATATTTCAAGCTTAAAATTTGTAACACCTCCAGTTTGCGTAACTATAAAATTTAGGAAGGGTATGGAAGAGAAAGCACATACTTTCTGGTGTGCTCCAGATCTATGTGGAGGGGGAGCAAGCTTTTGCAATATATGGCTGTATGCATGCGAACAGATGTACATCTATGCACATACATACATAGATGACACATTTTCTGAGATTTAGGGATGTAAACAGATCAATCATAAACTCTCTGAGGCAGGACAGATGACTGTCCAACACTTCTACAGCTTCTAAAACACAACTGGCTCTAGCCTTTAGCTTGGTCATCAGACTCTAAAGATACAGAACAGCAATATTAAGTTTCACAAGAGCACAGATAATTGTGAGTATTTGTGAAGAAAACTCTTGGGCTTACAAAGACAATGGTTTTCTCAAAATAAATCACTTAGATTTTTAAATGGTTTCCCAGTATTTTGTTGAACAGTTTCACAGTAGCTACACACAGGGTTTTCTCAAAATCTACTGGCCTATTCAGAGATACACCCAAATTTGCACACCTCTACTCTTACGTTATTTAAACTTTTATTTGACTGAGGTTCTAGTACCGAAAAGTATATTTATGACCTCACAAACTTAATAAAAAAATTGAATAAGTTAATGTTAAATTTAGACGGTAAAGTGGTTCTGATCTAAGTAAGAGACTTAGAAAAGAACTACTATATGAGTTAGTAGTTTTCTTGCTCACTGCTCTCCCTAATCGGCCGTTTTCAACATATCTCTATATGACACAATGAAGATCTAAGTGCTACAACAGTATTTTTCTCTTCTTTTCCTCCCAGTTATAGCCTTTTTCTGTGTTTGTCCTCTCTCCCTCTCCCAGCCTGTGAGTCAATTGTCTAGTACTAGCATGCACAGCTTGTCTTCATGTGGTACACTGACCTAGGAGCATGGCTTGGCCTCCCTTCCAAAGTTCTTACTAATGCACTGTGCGTAAGAACTACTTAATTTAATCTGACCAATTTGCCACCCTGGCCAGCAGTTCTCATTCCTAGGCTACTTTCTCCCTTCTGCAGAAAAACAGATGAGAGAAGCGATCCAGCTGAAAAATACCTATTTCTGGTACCTTCCTCAGAACTCCCACTCCCCACATCCCTGGTGTATTGGGACAGAAGGGACCACATGCTGTCCTCTGCAAGCCACAGACCCCACCCTGCCACCAGAAGTAATGAAATCAAAGTGTAACTTTGACTCTGGAATTAGGTCCTGCAAGATCTGCAGAATTAAGAAGCAGAAGATTTGCAAAGACTTGCAGGTCTTGACTCCCACATCCCCGATAATCCACCATGTTTTCTCCCCCTCACCAATGGCAAAAGACAAGAGAAACCAAGTTTCTATGAACTAAGTGTTTGAATTCCATCTTTTTTTGTTCTTTTTTTTTTCCTGGACAAGCATTTTACATGGGCTTTGTCAACATTTGAGAGGAGGTAACAGAGCAGACTGTAGGGTTGTCTCACCTTTGGGATGTCATCCAGGGAACTTATTACATGAACTAAATTCAAAAGAACAAGCGTATTTCTATTCAACTGCCAGTTCTCTTCCGTGCAGCAGTATGAAACTAAATTTACACTGACTCATAAATAATATGATCTGATCCTGCAGGCTTTTTACTGTTCTCTTCCCCTTTAACAAAAAGCAAAATGTACATTTTTCCCATTATTACTTTCCATATTTGAACATGAGAGTTTTAATCTTTTTCTCAGCTTCCCAATCAGCTATTCTTTCCTGGTGGGACAAAATCGATTTTCTTTTTAAAAAATAGGAACATTTAGTTCTTTAGACCTCTTACTATATGAATTTGATTTTTCTCTGTTTCCAAGGCCTCCTCCACTCAGTTACCTCAAAATACTTAGCTTTTCCCCTCATGAGAACTTTCTGAAAGTACAGCTTTAATAGAAACACTTACACAGCCCACATTTTTTTTATGGACAAACACATTAACTTCATATAATTAACATAATATTAAAACACAATTTAAAAAGGTGCAATAAAAGGGTGCAAGAAGTGGTGCTTGTTTCTTCGGGTGTTACAGAGAGATTATGACACTTCCCCTTAGGTATTGAATCTTATATAAAAGCAAACCTTGAAACACCAAAAATATAAAAGACTCTGTGTACAGTTGAGGAATGTGTTTCTATTTATTTTTAACTCTTGTATTTCAATTTAAACCCTCTCCCAAACTCATGAAAAATGACAGAATGTGGTTCACTACTAATATGACAACACTCATCTAGAAGTCAACAATTTCTCAATAAAGGTTCTGCCACAACCCATTACGGTATAAAATAAAATCTTAGTGGTCTAAAAATCCCATAAAAGGTCAATCACATTTTACAATTTTTTAGCATTTTTTAAGGAATATATCAAAGCTTCCATCTGTCTAGCATTTGGAAAAGGCCAGCACAATTGGCCAGTACTACAGTGTAAACAGAGCATGAGCTCTGATGTCATTATACTTACCATCATACTCTGGAAAATAATCAACTAGATGGGAGTACATAATTTTCTCCTCTAATAGATCTTTTTTATTTAAGAACAGAATAACTGAAGAGTTCTGGAACCATGGGTATGTGATAATTGTCCTAAAGAGAGCTTTGCTTTCTTCCATTCGATTCTGGAATAAAAAAGAGAGCAGAATTTTGGTGGTCATTAGGTTTTTTTTAGTAAATCCATGCATTTTCGCTTCATTTGGCAAAAGGATCCATTTCCTATTTTGCACTTTCCTACCAATATATAAGATCCAATTAATTAAATTAAAAGTAATAAGCAAGCAGTTAATTAAATATTCAGGCATTTTCCTTTGCAAATTCAGCTTTTTAAGTGCAAATATTCTTTAAAAAACTAGTCACGAACACGGTAGTTGTAACAGGTACATTTATGAAGTCTGAATATACACAGTTACAATCAGCCAACACACTGGTGGTTATTGAAATGCAAGTGATTCATGGTAGGGACACATGCACCACCACAAGACAACCAATTCAAGGTTTAAGAACATTATTTTACATGCCTTTCCCAAATTTTGAATACAGATTTCATCAATTCTTAGAGATCAGCTCAGAAATAATTGCAAGTGAATTTGAAACCTGAGAACATTTTGTCAACACCAAAGGCTTATGACATAGAATTTTAAAAAATTGTAAATGGTTTACTTTGTTTCTTGCACTGTTGCCAGATGAAGAATTGTTTGTACCTGGTAGACTAATACAATGCTTATTGTTCAGAACCCACTAGCGTATGGAACAACACAACTTATTCTGTTGGAAGAAAAGCTGGAAAGCAACCAGCTAGCTCAGTTATGCTAACTTTTACCAATTCACCAGGCAGTCAGGTATGACTTTGGGGTTGCTGACCACCAGGTACCACCAAAGGACAAAAGAATGCATACGCAGAGGGAAGGGACCACGTGTCAAGGATACATATCACATGTATGTTTATTCTGGGACAATCAATGAATATGTATGTAAAATATCGCATATAAACAGAAAATGTCCTATAGTCAGCATGCACAGTATGTGGAGGAGCTACCCCCTCATGCATCTGGCCGAATAAAGAATGCCTGCTTCTTAATGCTAAGGAGCTGGGGCTAAGGAGCTTTATTTTTACTGATTTTTGACAACATCATTGGATTAGCCTTTGACTCCTTAGCTGCTTCTGAAACCACTTTGCATTACGGCTGAAGTACCAGCAGAGCCCACAGTTAGTTCTATTGGTAACACTCTTTTGTCATTGCAGAATAATGTTACAATTTGATTAGTTCTGAACTGTTAGGCTGACATGACGTGGTTAATACAGAGTCAGAGCAAATATGGTTTGAAACACAGGAACTAAACTTACTCCTTTTATTATTACTATTTAAAGCTGCAGCCCCATGAAAAAGACTTTCACCACCAAATGGGGCTCCAGAGAATGACAAGAACATGAATCCTGCAGATTCTGCTGATGCTGAGCCATACAACAATTTGTCGGATAACTCAGACAGTTTTGCCATGTGTATATTTACTTCCATTAATTTGCATTTTAGAGAGGCCAACATAAACAGGAACAGGAACTTGAAAAACACAAAACAAACATAAAACGAAAAAGGAAAACAAAAAACAAATAGTAAACTAATTCAATTCTGTGGTAGAAGTTGATGATTTGGTCTATTAAACTTCATTGCATGTTGCTGTAGTGCATGAAAATAAATAGCTGAATTTATATATTGAGAAACTAATGCAGAGTAATAAAGTACTTGCTTTCATGCATTCAGATCTCATGACTCATATTGATTTCAATAGTGCCAGGACTTCATTCTGAAAAAAACGCTAATGTCAACACAGCTGAGTATAAAACATAACTCCTTAGAGTAACTAGTAACTAAGATGGTGTTTTCTTCTCAACATTCTATGCAGACTTCTTCTCTTAATAAGACCTTAAGAAAAGGCAATGGGAACTATCTAGTATAGTTACATTTCCTATATGGTCCACCTCAGAAAGTTCAGCTCCATGAACCTGCAACTCCATAAATACTTGTTGGCAAGGATTAGTGTCTTCTTCACTAGACTAAACAAGCTCAAATCTCTTACACTGTCTTCACAGGACGTTGGTTCTGGGCCCTTCATACTTTTTCCAACATATTAGGTGACCATAAAATTGCATTTATAAACCCTTTGTATATTATTTCAAAGGGATATCGAAGCAAATTGTGTTAAGGGCAGTGAACTGACATTTTGATACGTTGTCACTCTGATGTGTAGTCTGCAGATGTTTTGTAGGAATTGAAAGATGGCCTAGAGATTTTCAAGTAAATTTTTTCTGACTATATAACGAAATACAGTTCAGTTTGCCATAACAGATTAAAATGCTAAAATGGCTTCATTATTTTATTTTACTATGATTGATTGATTAAGAAAAAATATGAAGTGATTATTTTTTAACTAATCAATCTCTGCTTAACTTTCTTCTGTCTTTCATCTTTCTGTTTATCCAATTACTAAGGGCAATGTCACAGCAGATAAAAATAATTTTTATGCTAGAGTTAATTCCTCCAACAATACTGCTTATTATCCTCTAAAATTTGTCTTAAACTGGTTTTCTGTTTCTAATGATAGCTCAGTCCTTTGCATGCTCACTCTTTTGCTTTTTTAACTGTATGTGCAACATTAGTGCCATAATACTTTTAATCAGTTTAATTAATTGCAAGATGATATGGTTGAACTACTGTTCTGAAAAAACTTTTAGAGGATGCACTATTTTTTGTGTAAAAAATAGTTTTGTGCAACAGTATTTTTTACTGAAAGTAGGGACAGGGTTACACGGAGTATAGAAAGAGTCCAGCATTGGGGGATATGACCTTCTGTAAGATGCAACATGAAGGAAGCTTTGCCAAACCAAGCAAGACAGTGTGGCTCTTAAAAAAAAAACCACCATAACAAAACAAAACTCCCCCCCAAACCGACAACAAAAACAAACCAAAAAACACCCAAACAAAACAACTAGCAACAGTGGGGAGCAGGCAATATTTGATAGTTTGCTCAAGTATGTTCAAGTACTAAATAATCTCCTTTTATGAGCAGCTCTGTCTCACCAAATTGTTTCCAGAAACATCTTATTTCAACGAAAAATGCTGCAGATAGAAACTTGAATAAGTAATGTACAGAAACGTGCAGCTTCCCCAGTAGCTGACAGCCAATGTCAGCAGTGAAGCCAACCTTCAATGGCAACCCCTGTTCAATTGCAGCAACAGCTCATCCTAGCCTCCCTGGCTTGGTACACAGAAAATGAGCAGCAGGATTAATGTTTTCACCATCCCTGAAGATTTGCTGGCCTGGGCAACTTCCCTGCTCAGCTTTTGTCTGCAGTCAGTCCCAAACTGCACAAAAACATTGATATCACCAGCTGTTCCTCTGTTTTTCTTGTTAGGATATACAGACGTCATTGTAAAATCCTCCATCTTCTATACAGCCTGACAGAGTAGCCAATCCAATGTAAAAATACCAACATGAAACAGCGTAAGAAATACAGCAGACATACTCCAATAGTGAATTTGTTAACTATAAACAGGTTACATAAACTTAAACAAATCCTAATATTCAAATAACTATCAAGAAAAAACTTACTAATGAATCACATGACTGTCTAATTTTATGACTAGAAACATGTTTTTATGAAACAGAAATAACATGAAATTTCATTCTATCACGTACCTCTATATAAAAGGTTTTATGCTGGGACATTTTTGTATAACCATTAAAGATTAACACAAATACAACCAGAAGTATAAACCACGTTTTCTCATAATTTTAACCAAATGCAAACTTACTCTTTCGTAAGGTGTAACTGATTAAAAAGGAGCAAGCTTCCTTTAAATTTACTTTTTTATATGTACACTTTCAGTTTTTCTATAAAGATGATGGATTCCTAGTTTGGATGTAAATACTGAAATTCTGTTTGCTATCTTTTGCTCTGGAAAAATGCAATTATTCCTGCAATTTGAGAAATAACAAAATCGGGTAATTTATAAGCAGTCAATTTGGTGATCCTGAAGAATACCTGCAAGAGTGCTAGAACCACACAGGAGCTGTATCAGCTGGTACCCAGTGAAGGGAAAGCAGCATTTCCCAGCTAACAGGGCTTTGACAGAAAACACTTAGTAAAATATTAACCTGAAACAACAGAGAAGCAGTCGTGGAGCTTCACCCATTATTGTCTTTATGATTATCTAGAGTGGCACCTAGTGGGCATGCTGTAACGCACATGCTGAACAAAAAACGTAGTCATTATTTTTCTCTTAATAAAATGCTAACGATTTAAATATTGTCTGTTAAAAATTAGACTTCACAGATTCTGAGGAACTACATTTTGTTGGAACGCAGTGAGAGAGAAGGTGGCAAGGAGGTAAACAAGATGCATTTTTCAGTGAACAACTCATTCTGTGTATATAACTTGTGCATGCTGGCAAAAAAGCTAATTTGAGTCAGAGGGCATTCAGAGATGATAACTGTAGAAAAAGAGATACTGACGCAAGAGAGCTTCAGAAAAAGGAGAGGTCAATATTTCAGAGGGTTAGTGTCACTGTAATGGACTCTGTTGTTTTGGTTGACAAAACCTTTCATTGTGAATGTTTTTTATGTACAACTCTGTATTAAACTAGGAATGTCTCCATTATTCAAGTAAGACTTCCAGAAATTACTTTCATAGAAGCAATGGCAAGCTGTACAGAAAGACCTACAGCGTATTTCTTGGCTAAAAATTTACTAAAGCTGCTATGCAAAAGCTGGGAAGCAGTAGAGGAAATCAGCAAGTGGGAGGTAAATGCAGAGTCCTGCACTCTGTAAAAAAGTGAAATATCAAAATTGGAAGTGCTTTGCATTTTTGCCACCAGTATGAAGTATAATCTTGCAGCTCTACTGTTGCAACTAGTCATCTAAGTAAAAACTGCAATGGTTGTACAAATATTTTGGTGAGTAACACAAATGCAGTCAGAGGCCATTTCAAACAGAGATCAGGAGTAATTCCTTCGTTTTGTTCACTGTCTTCAATCTTTCTGTAGACTAGGCTGAAAAAACCAGCTTCTGGTAGAGGACTGGGAAGATGTCTCCGTAGATAAGAACTGTATTTTAAAATCACCTGGAAGAACTCTCAACTCTTCAACAAACTGAATTTGCAACACTGCGCTTGAAAATACATGGCAATTTTATGTAGCCAGCAGAAACAGAGATGAAGCAAATGACAGCTGAACTCCACCAAATCAACATGTTCAACAACCATCAAAACACAAAAATACTGTCCAAAACAAAAATGGTCTGTAAAGTAGTCATAAAATATGGTTCAAGTATTGCTGTCAAGTATTTTTTAGAAATTACAAAATGGCTCTTAAATTACTTTTCATGATAAAACATGAATGCCAGAATTGGTATTTTTTTAATACCCTACAAATATTTGAGAAAAATGGGTGAAAATATTTTAAAATCAAATTGTCCCCAAATAAAGCTCTTTTCTGGACAGTTCTGACACTGGTTATTCAGAAAGAAAAAAACATGGCAGTCACATCTTTGCCAGTAGCAACATTTACCAGCAGCATTTCTGGCAGCCTCTGTATGCTGGTTCATGATCATCCAACCCTCCATTTCCATTGTGAACCTCCCACTTCAACAAAAGAGATAGGCTCTGACTCTTCCTAATGCAAATATTTCCCAGCACTGATAGTTTACATTCAAAAGGTTCTTTACCCAAAAGCCAAAAATAAATATGCATTTGTGTGGACACGTACGAACAGATACAATACATCCAGCAATAAGGTTTGGCACAGGTAGTTAATGTGCTATTTTCTCCAGTTTCCAAATAAACAATCAATTCCAGAGATTTGATTTCCCATGGGAAAAAAATTAAACAAGTAAGTATGGAGACTATTTGAGGATTTTAATTCTAACTGGGAGTTTACATTATGCCTCTGCCACATGCTCAATTGTTCTGGATTGTTGACTGTTGATGAAAAAACCAGCCAAGTGAAGCATTACATTTATTTATGGTGTAGAAAGACATAAGTGCTCTGATCTCAGAATTGTTTTTTTTCAGCCTTCATGCTAAGCCATGTATGACTAACCTGTGAGCAAGGAACACAGAGTGCTGGAAGAGAAGTGGAAGCATGCTCAGATGTGAACAGCATGAGAGTTCTGATGAAAAAATGAAAAAAGTTGTTCAGATAATTGCCTCTGTAAAAGAGTAAACTTTACTCTGTAAAGAGTAAATTGCCTCTGAAGAGTAAACATACTCTGAACGGTGCAGCCTCATGCCATTTCTTACTTTTCCCCACATCAAAACAAAGTGTGACTGGAACACTGTACAAATTTGTCACCTGTTAATGTATTACACAAATGAACACTACACAAGTTCCATCTAGGCTCATCTGTTTTGCAGATGTGCTTTTGTTCAGATTCAAAATGTAAGCATGTGTGCCTGCATCTCCATACCTGTTTAAACACAAATGAGCTAACAGTAAAAATACCTATCCTGGGTTTCATGTAATTATTTTAATGTAATTTTAATAAATTAGATTTTAACTGAAATATTTTTTAACAAACCAAGCAACATTGATTTTTTTTCTACATGGGGCAATCTACAAACAACAAATTTTTCCATCAATCAAAAGGATATTGGCTTTATTGAGTTACCTGAAGCACAAAAACACTGCAGAAAACCACTCTATAAGTTTGTTCCATTTCAATTTGCAGTTGTAGCTGAGACACTGAAGCCCTAATTTTCTTAATATCCTGTTTAGCCTTCATCTGATAAAATTGCAAGACATTTCTTCAGTGTAAATTAAGTATTGTGAAGGTAAAATGCAGATACCCACTGTCAAATAAAGCACGGTTCTTCAGGGGTATTAAAGAAGGTATAGAAAAACCTTATGACATGACTAGAAGGATGCTCCCCAAGGAAACAAAGGGAAAAAACCACTTTTGCCATGTCATATCATGTTTTTTCTAAAATCAAGGAAGAATTTACATTGGAGTGGATCTTTATGTGGAAGTCATCCGGTGCAACTCCTTGCTCCCAGCAGGAAAAACTTTGTCGTCATATCATTTTACTCACGGCTGTGTGCAGTCAAGCTCTGAACAACTCTCTTTAGGATGGAGATCCTACCTCTCTAAACAAACAATTCTGTTTTCAGCCCTCATGATATGGGAACACCAAGTTAAAAACAGTTTTACTGAGGGCCATTGTATTTATAGACTATTAAGTCACTTTAACGATCCCCTGTTGGTAATGTTTTGGACAAAACATTTTTAAGAGCAACTTTCTTCCTGGAGTATTTAGCTCCATGCTGCTTCCGTAAGTGACTCAGTCAGATGGTCCCTTCTACCTTTCATCTATCCTGTTCTGGAGATATGGAAGGTCTGGGTTGTCTGAGAACCCTTGAATTACTGAAAGATTTGTGCAGTGGCTATTGGAAATGTTGCTCAAGCCATCTCTGAACCTACCGGTTCTGTTCACATCTCAGATTACAAAATTATGCCTTCTTACAGCTAGTGCAAACATCTGCTACTGGTAAATGAACCTGCTACTCTACATTTCAGAAACCTGGAAGACTTGATGGATCACAGCTGCACTTTTAAAGTACCAGCCACTGCTTTAGAAGTCTGTAAACTCAGGATAAAAAGCTGTAAGACAATGGGATGCTGAACACAGAATGAGAGAGTATAAAGTTACAGCAGCAGAATTCTCAACCAGTGCAAGCAGCAGTCTTCACACATCTGGCTGCTACACCACTGTACGTCACACTGCAGCAATGGAGCAGGTTTAGACAGGTTTCTGAGGACGTCCTTCAGTTCAGAATGAAGAGAATTGTACATCATGCAAAAATGTGTTAGAATATTTCAAAAGTGACTGATCAAGACTGAACAAAAGAGATTCAATCTGGTTATCATACCAGGTTAGATGATGCGAGTCCTTAAAGCAGACAAACCATGTGGTTTCATATTGTAAAGAAGTGAAAGCCAGTGGACAAAAGATGAGAAATTATCTTTATGGTTTCACTTTTGAATGTCCATTGAACAATACGGCATTTGCCAAGCTCACAAGAGACAAGATCCTAGAAAACACCTTAATATAAGTGAAAGGAGAACAGCAGGAAGTAATGGCAATATTAGAGACATCTTGAAGGCACAGAATCATAGAATGGTTTAGGCTGGAAAAGTCCTATAGGATAATGTGTCTAGGATTTTTAAGCCAAAGAATTGATATTCCTATGATTTTAAAACCTCAGAATTCTTAAGCCATTCCTGCCTACTTCATACATTACAATCCTTTTCCACAAGAACCATAATCTATGATCAAACCTGTAAATACAAGGCTTATAAGCAGATGGTACTTTTGATAAAATTTTAATGAAAATTGAGTGACAGTTTGATGATTAAGGGAATGGAAGGTACTACTGTTTTAAGAGAAATTCCATTGCATTATAATGTTAAAATTACCAATTTTGGCTGCAGCTAAATCAAATGTAATTTCTTAAGACACAGCACAAGCTTAAAAAAGGGCTTTAAAACTAAAGCCGTTTTTTAAGAAGTACAGTGCTCTACTTAACAATAATCTCCTCTTACCAAGGAGGTTCACAATTTACCTCTAAACCTGTTAGAATTTCACATTTTACAATTTAACCAAAATGTATTAGCTCTGATGAAAATAATCTAAACTGGCATTTTCCTCCAATATACTTTGTGCAATGTTCAGAATACTCATGATGACTTACATCTAAAAAAGATCTTTTATAAATGCACACTTCAAGGATGACTTGCATCTAAAAATGAGCTTTTATCAATGCATATTTCATGCTGTCCAATGCCTCTGTCACTCTGCAGCCTCTGAAAATACCTCGGGAAAGAAAGCATTTACCATTTGATAGTTTAGAAAATTTGTCATCTTCACTTAGCCTATTATTTAATTAATTTAGCTGAACTGAGGAAATTGTATTCTGTCTTTTCTGGTTTTGCTCTGAGAACCCTAGAAAAATAAAAACATACATATAACCACCACAGAGCTATATAAACTATATGAAATCTTATATGTCTTAAGACTTTTAGTGCACAAATAAATATGTACAAGTTTCAATAAACACTGTTCTCTATTTTGCTGTTTCTAAGTACTTAGCTAGCTGTGCAAAGATAATGAAAACCACTTTTTTATGGAACTCTATTTTACAGATACACTGTTTTGCTTCTAGTTCTACCACAACTGCAAGTGGTTATAGTTCTTTTACAAAGGTGGAACTCATTTTTCTAATTATTGTTCTGAGATGCTGAGATTTTATATGTTGAAAGGAGCTGCCTCTAATACATATTCAAATGCACCATATTCTGTAAATCTAGAAAAAAAATCATTTCTTTATTCTAGAAAAAAATAATTTATTAAAAAAATAAGTTGGTTTTAAACATAGAAGAAGTTCTAAACTGTGCCATTTGACAAAACTGCCAGTTTCTCCAAATTTGCTGGCATAATTCAGACCCAGAGAGGGACCCACAAGATATAATATATCATAATCCATCATTTACATGATTCCTTCATTATTTTATCTCGCCTCTAACCCTACTAGAGTTTTCTGAAAAACTGAAAAGGTCAAACATCTAATAATTTAATTTATAACATGTTCTCCTTTGTCACACCACATCAGACTGATGGAATATTTACTTAATTTACAGTACTATTAATGTAATTAGTATATTATGTTCTCTGGTTCCAATTTTGCTCTCATTTTCAGCAATGAATCTAGACAAACTTTCTATTTTATTAAGGGCAGAATTTGGAACAGTTAGTTATCTCTCCTTTGTGTTTATTAGAAGAAAGAAGCATTTCATAACTGTATATCAACTGAAATTTTTGCAGGGTGTGTTAAAATATACCATCCTTACTGGTTCTTCCCGTTTTGTATCTATGCACCAAAATCAAGTTATGTACAACCTAGACACACACTTAAAAGAGATGCCATTGGGTCTGAGTATTTCCTATTAGAGAAACCATAGATAAAATACAGTAGGACAGCCAGGCATGCTTATCTACAGGACTGTAGCTCCCAACTCTTCTGGTATTTGTCATGGGAGTGCAATTTCATGGATGTGTCATTTAGAAGTCATCCTGCACATATCTCTGAGTAACAGACAATCTGAACTCTCGTTTTCTCTGTATGTCCCCTTACACAAGAGTTATATTCCTCAGAACTTTTAATTCTTAACTCCTTCAGGGGCATGAAAACAAAAACATTTCCCAACTTCACCTCACATATAACCAGTGAGTGACACTGACAGAGACTTCCAATTAAGTGTAACCTCATCAGACTTATAGTCCAAATAATTTCTCTTGAATATGGTAAACAAGGAAAGAAATGGATTTACAACTGACCACCCATCAGGCACTACATTTTGAAATAAAAACCAAGGGTCTTTATTTCACAATGAGGAAGGTCATATAACCACCACCACCCCCTCCCCCCCAAATAGAAGACAGTACTTTTTAAAGATTTCTATTTACTCATGAAAATGATATTGATGGAAGACTGTATTAACTAAAAAGGATGACATAAATGATTGAACATTACACTTTGTAAAAATGTACTACAGGAAATGAGACTTCAGGCAATATGCAGTGGACTAATTAGAAAAAGAAAGTAGGCCATCTTAGAAAAATCATAGTTTAATCAGGCCGTGAAAGCAATGAAAAGGAAATAGCAGAACACTCTAAATTGTCAAGTCAGATATTTTAATTTCAGTATGAGGCACAAACCAAAGAAGGATTAGATTCTATCATAGTATCACACTGATGGCATACATAATAAGAAAGTAGAGCATTCACACACTCTCTTCACTTCGGTGCTAAAATTTCAACACTGTTCCACAATTTAAAGCTAAGTGTGAAGAGTATTTCTTGGCTGGTTACCAAAGTCTTTGAGTTAAATCACTGCCTTCCCTCCTGAGGCTGTCACACCTCAGTGAAGAACAAAAATATCTTTATGGGTTAAATTTCTTAATGCAAGGTGTAAACAAACACTTTTAAACCCATATTTCTGCCACACCCACATTCAGACAAACTATGCTTTGCTTTATGTGGAATAAATAAACACCTTCTTCCATTAACTCTGGGACTGCAATGTTTAGAGATTCAGGGAAGAGGAAAAGAAGAGAAAAAGGCAGTGTCCTAGCATACCAACAAAATCTAGACAGAAAGGCTACAGGTTTGCTGAAAGCCAAAAAGTTAAGCTGCCCAGATTGGTGCTCAGCTCAAAGACAGTCCGGATTCTTTCCAGAGTTAGAGTAACACAGGCCTAAATTGCTGGAAAGCCTACTAGGCCATGTATGTATGACTTGAAAACAAAAACTGGTTTGAATTAAAGTCATGAATATATTTCAAACTAAAAGTCAAAAAGGTTCAGAAGTTTTCCTCTGTTGTTACAAAGAAACATAAATAGCTCAGTAGTGAGGTGTAAAAACCACCTGCAAGAAGGTTTTGACTTCCATGAAGCTTATTTTAGATAGTTAGAACAGTATTTGAAAATTATCATAACTAATTTTTCTTTATGCAATTTACAATACATTTTCGTATGATTTGTGTAATAAAAATTCTTAATATTTGTGTGTTGACTCTATGGCTACAAAAGAAAAATGCAAACAGAAAAAGACACAACAAGGTATTTCCAGTTTGACTTGAAACAAACCAAGTGTGACAGATTTCTCTTTTTTAACTACATGTGTCTAGCTTCCAAAATTACAGGAGATGAAGCTGGTGCAGACTAACATCATAATGTTTGGAAATTCAGCTTTGAATGACACAGGTGATTATACAATCAACGCAACAGTAATTTTTTCTTCATGAAAACACTACAAACGTAAAAGTTTCCAGAACTCCAAGGCTTTTTAAAAAAATTAATTCTAAAGAAAGTTCAACATACAAAATGTGATTGTCCAGGGACAATCACATTTACTCTATGTCGACTGTCTTAAACAGCGCAACTTGTATGCAGCCATGAAGAAGATACTGTCAAATGTTCTCCTTTTTCATCTAACTTCTTAAAGTATGTGCTGAAATATTTGCACATGACAGTGCTAATGAGTAAAATTTGTAAGTTTGATGAATAACTTAAAATAGCCCTCAGGAGAGACAAAATACCCTCAGCATAAAAAAATCTTAATCTGCATTCAAAATAATGCCTAGTGTGCTTTGCACCCTCAGCCCACCCACTTGCTTACTTGTTATTTGAAATAAAAATACAGTATACACCTTGGGGTTTAAGTCAAAGGAATGGAGCTTACTACGCTAGGGTCTGTTCCTTAGGAATCTATAAATTTTGTCTTCGTTTACACCACCTATTACTGTGCCTCTGCTCATAACAGTAACTGAACAAACATTTCTTTGTATTCAACTGCATTCCTCTTCAGCACAAGATAGAGACTTCTTTGAATCCTTCATGGAGTGGATCAGCTTTACCCTACTTGAAGATGGAACCCTTCCTCCCCTTTGATCCCTGAAGTGTTTCTCATTCCATCGGGTGCCAGTTGTGCATGAATGTTTGTAGATGCATTTAGAAAACACCTGGGACTGGACTGGTAAAACTGGTTTTTTTTTTTTAACTCATGGGTTTTGTTGACAATTGCTTACCTCATTATCTGACTCCACAAGCACTTGATCATATTCACTAAGAGCTACTAGGAACATGATAGATGTGACATTTTCAAAGCAATGTATCCATTTTCTTCTCTCTGATCGTTGGCCTCCTACATCCACCATTCTGCAAAATTAACAACCACATCAACTCCATGAACTCTTTAACAGATAGACACCCAACCACAAACACAACAGAATTCAACGATTTCGTTAAAAACATAATTTGGTTTGTTTTCTTAATGATTTCTTTTCCACTGATACTTAACAGAATCTGTTGTAAGCAGACAGTTAATCATGTTTGCTTTAAGTCCGATGGGCTTCCTGTATTTGAACTATTCTGAGTCTCAAACCCCTCAGAATTACGAGATATAAAGGTCTCAAGAGCAATGATTTGGCAACCTTGTATTCAGCAAAACAGACTTAAACAAAACAGACAGTGGACCGCCTTTCTTCCTCCCAAAATTATCAGAATCAAAATCCACAACTTGTTAAAGCTGCCCCATTTTAAGCAAATAGAATACAATACATATCTGCTAAAGGTTTTGATAGCCAAAATCAAAACTCATGTCTGCTTGCAGCGTATTCCCACTTCATCCCATGTCTCAGTCTAACCACAAGTGTCTAACTCGTAATTATAATTCTGTAGTTATTTTTTAAACAACTGTACTTGCACTAAAGTAGGATGATATCTCTCTAAAAATCAACTATACAAATGATAATATTTTATTCTGTAATTTACATGAATGACAAAGACATATGGTTGTATTTGCAGATTATTATGCATAGTGAAACTTTGATATATATTATTGAAAAGATGAATTGCAGATTTTTCTATCAGTAAAAACTACTCTCAAAAATAACAAATCTAATTGTCTTTGATCCTTCTGACATCGTTAACATGAGTTTCTTAATATATGTGGACAATTACATGAAGATAAATTGACCAAGCTCAAATTTTAGAAACACAGTAATTGCTTTTTATGTACTCTAAACCAGTATCTTTACTTAGCATTACTAATGTAGAAGGAAACAAAAGAAACAAAGCAAGTGGGTGCTAAAACCTTTTTCCTACCTGAAAATGACGCTTTGTAAGTCAAATGGATATTCAATGATCCCTGTTGTTGGGACTCGAACTCTGAGCACATCCTGCTGGGTTGGCAGATAGGTGGAATCTGCTATGCGGTCCAAGTCATTGAGATAGCTGTAAATAGGGAGAAACAACAGGAATGCTAGACAGTGACACCATCATCCCACTGAGGAAAAGAGAAAGGAAAACTTGGGAAGGAAATGGGCTGTGGGGTAGGGAGAAGTACAACAGAAAAAAAACAGTATTATCGGCAGAAAAGAGGGGACAAAATATAAAAGTGTACTTCATCCCCACTTACACAGCTTGAAGCTAAGTATACAAGAAAGGTAGCATAATTATTATGACTTTTTTTTCCAGACAACTTTGCTTGGTTTTCACACGTAAATTCACCAAAGTTGTGAATTACATAATTCCAGGAAATTTAGAAACATAGTATTATACAAAGTGTGAGAAACATAACATTGCTTTGAATAGGCAACGTATTTCTTCATATTCAGTCTGTAGTGCCTACATACACACACCTGGATAAACTAACATGAACCTTCCAAAGAACAACGGACTGCTATAGAATAGGTCATTATCAATTATAAAATGACAGGAGGATAAAGAGCACTGTTTTGGCACTAAATTAAAAATGGAAAAACCCAACCACTAACAATTAAAACACCCTCCAGATCTTGTTATCAGAAGGCAGCACCCACTAATTAGTGGGATCTTTGGCACCTGAAGTCCTGCATTCACACTGAAACTCCTGATTACGTTGATAAACCTGCAGTACATTAAACACGCTCCAGCTGGCTAGCAATCCAAAGTTGCTATAAAATTGCTTGTAAAGGTTCAGTAACTACAACATAGAACTGTTCTGCTTATTGGTTAATAGTGAGTTTCAACCATAAAGCACCAATGTACTGAAGGTTTTAACTAGCTGTCACAAAAAACATCCTCCAAAAAAAAAATAAGGTACCCGTCTATGCATCCAGGAGCTGGACATCTCATGAATTCTGTGCACCAGGAAGCTTATGCTCTCCCCTCTGGCAGAAAGACTGCTGCAGGAAACCAAGTTCTTTGACATTTGGCTAGTTCACAGTAGAAAAATGACCTATAGTTAGTCACTGAGAAGATAAACTGATGTTGGGATTTCCTCATTCATTCTAGAGGACGAGAGCAATGGTCTTTTAATTTATTAAATGATGATGAAGTGTCACCAACTTCTGAACATGTTCTTTTCCCTGTAGTGATTAGTGAAGGTGTTCTTTTAAAATAAACCCACACAAGAAATAATCAGACTTCTTCTAGGTGTTCTGAATTACTTTTTAATAAAATAATGAGAAGAAGTTATCTTGAACAATGACAGAAACAAAAAAGTTTAATTTCTACCTTACAGCAAAAATACAGGAGAATTGGTTAGGACTGGGGAGGAGCCAAATTATTATTGGCTCAATTATACAATTATCAGATTTCCTTCACTATGACTTTATTAACAGAGTATCAATCCAACACTAAGTATCAATGTGAGAAAGATGTATTGAACACTATCTCAGGTAAGCCAAAAGATACTAGTCTGAAAATATTTTGAGAATGCTAATTAGTTTCTGGCAGTGAGAAAAAGGCTTGAGAGTCTGAGCGCTGGATCTGCCCTCCGGGGTTTTTTTACACAAAAAGCAGCAGGAACAAGCTCATCAGCAATTTATTGGTGAAAAAGGAAAACAAAAAAAAGTAAGTGAATGAAATCTATAACCACCACCATAAGAAAGTGACAGACCGCAAACACGATTCTTATCCCTCCCACCCACAAGATAATTAGTTTTATTTTGTGATGAAATTTTGGAAGGATATAAAGAAGCACTGCCAGTGATTACATGCTATAGTGCTATTCATAAGAGCAAGAGAATTTTAATTGAATAAATTGGCAGGTGGCCCATTTACACAACTGTCCTGCTGCATTCCTTTGGCAAGCTTTAGATGTGGTCTCAAAGGTGAGCCTGGTTACTGCATCTCTGCACAGGGGACACATTACTAAGATATCTGGCAATGCACATCTGGCTGATTTTAGAAAGGTGATAAAGCAAAGGGGTAGGTACTAGTAAATTATTACATCTCATTTGTGTTTTTAGAAATCAATAAACGAACAGATGACGTTTGGTAGGGTTTTTTGTACAAAGTTTCAGAAACGTTACTTTTTCCTTTAAAAATACTTACCTTTTCCTTGTCCTCATTCTTTATGCTCAAGTTCTGCTCACTCAGTAACCAAACTCAGGTCACTACATTTTTACTCATTTCACCTGTAGCCCCTTACAGAGCCTACAGAGTCCACAGAAGAGTCCTTATGTATCCCTATGAAGTCTTACTTAATTCCCTGAATTTCTTCACTTAATAGATTAAAGAGTGCTGGGCTCTCTAAGAATTGTTCTGAATTATACATTCAAACCCAGAATCAAGGAATTAGTGTCAAAACGAGTAGGAGTATCTCACAGTAAAAAAAAAAAATCAGGATGCACCAAAACGCTTAAAAAGAAAATATTTTGACAATCATAATCAGGATCTACAGGCTAACAAAAGCCATTTAGAATATATCCTGCATTTTTTCCAGTTATATTTAGCCCCTAGCATTTTTCTTCTACCTTAAAACTTAATAAATGAATGTATTATTGTATCAATTTATTGAAATGGAAATACCCCAGGTCTTTGTTTACAACTTGAAATCTTTTATTACTGCTGTTTTAATGCTATGACTATAGAGCAAATAGTCAATGAAATTCTTCCTAGAGAGAAAAAAATTGTTTTAATTTTGATTTGTGTTTTTTCTGTTTGTTTTTGGAGGTTTTTTTGGTTTTTGGGTGGATTCTTTACATTTTATTTTAACAGAGACACTTCTGCTTAAGAAATTCCTTGTGATGGAATTCAGACATACCGAATTTTGCACTCTTGTTTTGAAGCAACAGAACAGGTATTTTCTGCTACTGACTGTTCTGCAGACAATTACACTTCCTGTTACCCCATGAAGATATGGAACTTTGTGTTCCGCTATCAACTTCAGTGGGATTAAACGTGTTTCTGAAAATCAAACTGAAAGCTTTGTCAGCAGCAGCAACACGAAGTTACTGTCAAAGTATTCTAAAAGCACTAAAAATGTTGCAAGTCTCTTCTAAAATGTACATAACCTCTAAAATAAAGCATTTTAAAAAACCTCTATTTTCTTTAAACATCCATCAGGGTCTTTCCATTTTACGCACTGTTTTATATCACTGTCTGAAAACTTTTTGATATATTGCAGAAATAAAATGCCTCTTTTCAGTCAGGTGCAATTTTCCTAAAATACTGGTGGGAGCAAACCAACACACATAAGCTCAATACATTATCATAACTTGTGTATTAATTGCAGAACACTACACTTCTACATCCATGGTACTACACATTTTCTCTTTATGAAGCAAAATGAATTTTTACATCGCATTAGAAGGGGTGGGGTGACAGATTATTCTGAACAACTGGTCGTTGAGCTGAGTCACTATATCAAAATGCTGGGAGGGAACACGTAAATGAATGCAGCTGACTACACAAAAAGAAAAGACAACTAGAATACAATTAATATTTAAAGACATATCAGCAGCACACACATTTTTCACATACTACTATTCTAACTGTTCCTGTAACATTGAAAATTTATTATTTGGCTTACCACGGTTTATTTACCATCATAACAAAGACTTATGCTTTCAAATCTTCCTTGTACCAAAAGAATTGGATATTTAACATTTTTTTTCACCCTCATGAAAACTGGGGTTTAAAGAAATTCCCTGATCACAGTGAAGTGCAGCATTGAACACGTAAACTTTAAACATCATACAGCTTATTAAACTAGTAATTTATTTAATTTTAAATTACTTTATCAGGCAGCAACTTTAAATTAAAACATCAAAAGTACTAGCTAATGCCAATTGTCTTCTGCTTTTAACTGCGCTGGCTCCAGACTACCCTAGCTGCTTCTCTGCCCACCCCCAGCACCAGCTCTTTCACTTGTGCAATAGCTTGATAACACATCTATGTCAAAATTATTTGCAGTAGTGAAGAAACACTACTGAAATTGTTCAGATTACGGTTTATTTGATGGGTATGTCCTGGGATGCGGCAAGTCCATAAACTTGAGCAGGAAAGCAGGGTGGAGTTACTTACTCCACTGGCTTATCTGCAACCAGAAGAGAATTTGTAAAGCCATAGCTATGTGAAATTTGTTGAGTTTTTGAATACAGGTGGATGAGAAGTAAATAAAAATGAAGATTTTGATGGGCTTTTTTATGTATCTGCTTACTAATAAATTCATTAGTGGTTTCTAAACCACTTAGCTAATGCAGCCCTAAAGTGCTGATAACTAGACTGCCTTCCTGGGCAAACAAATCCTACATACTAACAAAAAATTTAAGCATGCAAGAGATATGCACAGTGTGTTTTAGGGTAGATGCCCAACTCAAAGTGAATTAACAAATACTGCAATCAGTCATACCAATGCACCTAACTCTCCAATGTATACTGCTACTGGCTACACATGCTCTCTTGCACACAAGCCACAAGACTTGACATAACCACAATCTTCCACAGAAGGGGAATAGACAATAATTACTCACACGGGGTATTCCTTCAGTTTATTAGCTTCAAATTTTAAAGGCATAATAACCCATAATAATATAGGTATTGGAAATACCCTGCAAGCCATCCTGAGGGCTAGTCCAACAGTGAGTAACCACCAGCATTACCACAGGAGATTCGGTTGTACAGGTAGCAGCAACTGTGCAAGACATTTAGGTCTCAGCTACATGGTATTCAGACTTCATTTTCACCACCTACTAAGAAATCTAGTTTTGATGAGTCACACTGTAGCTATACGGCCTCTCACCCAAACAGTCCCTACTCATCTAGGCATCATACAAAGGAAAGAAAATGGGAAAATACATGGTTCTGAGTAAATTTATAATACAGACCAAGTTTCAAAAATTAATTATACCTGCAATTAGTTTTAATAAAAATGAATTTTAGTGGCTGCTGAGGTAATTTTCCAGGGGGTTGCTATAGTGACAGGCAGAAGGTGCATTACTGAGGCGATGAGTATGTAATGAGCTGCTGGCAGTGGCCCTCCTTTGACGTCAGGACAAGCTGCCAGCATCTAGCAACACGCCTGTGATCTGCATGCTGACCAGAAGCAGAGGAAGCCTTTTGCTTCCCAGCCAGCACCAAGAGCAAAGTAATTATTTTTAATGCACTTTATATCACCTATGACAAGGTTCAAGCCCGCAGCCAGCTTCAGGGAAGGTGCCAGGCTACAGAGGTGCTAACAATGCCCTTAAAAGAAAGCACATGTCAAAGGTACTGTTAGTCCACATTTCCAAATAAACAGTAGGAACAGGATTATGGGAATAGACTGACTGGCTCTGTACCTTCCTACATGTATTTCCCATGTAGAAATCAAGCAAGGAAGTGAGACTCCTAAGCTTAATAAGCAGACCACAGTTGTTTTAACCAGTAAAGTTCTTTAAGAAATTGAGTATGACACCAGTCACCATGGACAGGTAGCTCAACACTGAGCCTTATTTTCCTAGGGCTACATCACCTCATGAAGACAGACCATCAAAACTTGAGTTTGCTTTCAGAAATTAAGATCTTGGAGCACCTTCAGCATGGGGCAGACACTTCAAAGAAACACCCTCCTCCAGCTATGAGCTACTACTCACCAGCATCACTGAGGTCTGATTTTTCTAAGTAATCAGGTGATAAAGAAGCATTTTCTAAGGAATAAATCCATAGGATGGACTTCTGTAACATTAAACTATGTTCAGCATACAGCCTAATTGATGATGTGCAGGCATTAAAGCATGGGCAGACAGAGATAGAAAGGGTACAGTCTGCAATCCATCTCTAACATAATTTCCCTTTCTGAGGTTAAAATGAGACTGGTCTGCTTATCAGTACTGTATAATAATTTTTCCTAAACTCAGCAGGCAAAACTGATGTAGCAAGATGCTGAATTAATACTCACTAGCACACTATCAAACCCTGTGCTTAGGAGTCTGAGAGACACTTTGAACACAGAAGTCCCCGGAGAGCAGAATGCCTCTGAAACACACTGCTGAGGAGAAAGGATCTGACTGGCATCACACCAGAAACACTCTATTATAATCTCTAAATAAAACCAAACATGTTGGGATAGAATAATTGACACTGATAGAAAGGTCAGTACAAAACCAGTAAAGATGATTTGTTACCACCCAGCCAGCCAACATATCTATATGGGAAGAATGAGAGTACAGGAAAGAGGGAAGGGACAAATCCCAAGAAATTCTGCAAACTGTTATTTAACACTAAGGCTTGTTGGATGATTTCAGTGTAACCACAGTTATAAAAGCAAGCTTTACCAGCAACAATTCACATCCAAATGCCTTCTCACTGCATTCAATGACAAGACAGATTTTGGTATGCTAGTAACCATAAACATTTACATCTTTTCAATCCCAAAGTTCTGAGCTTTTATGCAAAAGGTTTTTCCTCAAGATTAAGATAGTTCATGGGTATGACCCTCTCCAAATGCTCTGTTTCATACACAGACAATGGCAGTGCAAGAGAAAATCGAAACCTAAGCAAAGTCTATGACTAAGGATAATTAGGCAAGGTATTTAGCAAGATTTGATGTATCTCTGTCCTTTGGAGTCTGGCTATTCTGAAGTGGGTTGGGGCTATACTCCATCCTACTGTTAGGGTTTGGTGTGGTTTTGGGGTGGGGTTGGAGTTTTTTTGTTTGTTCTTCAAAGCTTTGAGCCAGTTGATGAGACCACTCTCCTAAAAACCCCTAGCATAAATTTTGACCATGTGTTGAAAAACAAAAGCCTTGTTTTTTTGCATCTTTGAGAAAACATACAACTGGCTTGACTTTCAACAGCACATGTACAAAATGCTAAAGCTGCTGTAGCAGGATTTTTCCTGCCTCACAGAGCTGCCAGAATAATTGACACAAGTGTCCTCTATGCTAACAGACAGTAGCCCAGTAAATGGAATCAATTTTCAGTGTACAAAACTAAATGTAAACAAGTACTGGCTCAGTTCTCAGAATTTCTGTAGAGGTCTGTGTTTCTAAGACTCTGCCATTAATGAAAAGTTGAGTTAAATTATCAGTTTCCAGAACTATCTCATCTTAATCTAAAGTAAACACAATAAACCTAAGATTGAAATGAGGTAGGAACAAGTCTACACAGCGCTCTTTTTATCCATATTCCACCCAAATCCTACCTAGCTGTCGCCCTCAGTTTTGTACACCACTAAAAGCCAACCTTAGCAAAGGCTAAAGACAAGTCATCAAAAAAACAAATACTCATGCCAATTTTTCTTTTTAGGAAATGTGGTGTAAAAATTATACAGTCATTAAGAACATGTGTGGTGCTGCATGAAAAAAGCATCCTGTAAGAAATACCTATTGTATACTGTGTTACATAGTCCCACTTCCCTTTCTGAATTTCCCAAGTTCTGTCACATAATCTGCAGTTTTTCCTTGGGAATCAGTACTCTGGTATGCATGTCCCATCTTTCTTCAGACATTGCTTTTATTTTTGGGACTACATCTAAGGCATAAGATAGGATTAGCATAGTTCTGCTGCTAGTACTTGATCTTTGAATTTCAGACTTTTATTTGCTGTTTCTACCTTACACTAAACCTTACATAAGGCTGTGTAAACTGTGAATACATAAAAGCAGAATCTACAATTCTGCAACACAAATTGCCCTCAAAGTATAGCTTTAGGACCTTCAGGTACATTTTTACAAATGAAGGTAAGCAAGAACTAATCAACAGTTTATTAAATAAGAATGTACTTATGCATCTTTTAAATTATGACTGTATGGTTTTCTCACTGCAGCATAATGACTGCTACACAGATATCACAGACAATTGATCAGAATTTGCTATCAGTTCAGCTGCATAACAGGTCCCAATTTTACACAGTATTACACCTTCTGAAAGACCCATCATGTTCTAAGAGTGCCCTACACCTTTATGAAACAAAAGAATGATTGCTAGAGGCAATGCCAAGAAATGGAGTAAACTGTGTTAGTAAAAACTCAGATTCATACACTGATTTTGCCCCCTGTGTACCCCCAAGCACATTGTATTTAACATATGCTAATTCCACTGAAATTTACCTATTTCATAAGGGTAACACAGAAGCAAGATGGAATTTTTAGCCAACAGGTATAAATGAATTGGTTACCTTAAGTTTTAAAAGTACTTCAAACTCAAATGGAATACTGTCATGTAGCAATTACTAGATGACCAAAGCCTTACAACTCCTGCAACAGTTTCACAAAAGGTATACTTTACTGAGCAGACATCACTAAGTTTCATGTCTTTCTTTCCTGTTAAAAATCAGTGACAAGCTATAAACGACCTCATATTCACACCCTTGAGCTCTTACTACTCAGTACAGTACAGGAATCTGCATTTCTATACTGTCCAACTACCTCAGCTCACAGTACATGCAAAGCTGTGCAACTGCAGGAAGGGAGCTGTTAGAGGTGACAGCAAATGCAGAAACAAAAGCCTGAAAAGACTGTACACGTATGAGAATGCCATGGCATGTATGACTAATAAAGCAGTGCATTACATAAAAACAAAAGGTGCTACAGATTTCCTCTGGCATAGCTAACACACTTACGGGAAAATGATATTTAATTATCTGAAGTGTTAGAAAACATAGCCATGGAAGGGAAAACTAAACAGACATGCTCAGTACTTGCATAACAACTATAAAGTCTTTGGTTGGAGGTACACAGTGGACAAATACTTCAATTTCATGTGGCCAGAGAAAGATGAAATTGAAAATCTGAGCCAAGCAAGGCTCTGGGACAAGTTCCAGATCATAACACTTCCTACATTTTGTTCATGAATGGAAAGCCATTAGTGTCATACTGGAGAAAAATGGTGATGAGTCTCCAGAAATTCCAATTGCAACCGAAATTCTCTAACACAGCAGACTATTGCCTCTCCTTTTCTTAGGCTTTGAAAAGGTATGATACAATCAAACTTTTGCCTGGTAACTTTTTTACATCTGGTTTAAGGTCTAGGCACCTGGTACAGTATATTCTGAATGATCTCATCTCAGACAGTTACTACTAAAGGCAATTCTCCCTGTTATTAGTTAACATCTGCCTCACACTGTGAGGCAGCATATTAAAGGGAAGCAATTTGGTGGTAATTAAATGCCTAAGTCACCTGGTAATGCGCATGGAAAGCAAATAACCTTTATATACCTCATGTGCTCTTGACTTTGCTACAGAGAAGTCTAAAAGTTGATTTTAAAACAATATGAAAATCCAAGCTTTGGAGCATCCAATGGTCAGGAAAGAGAATAGAATGTATTCATTAAGCCACCAAGAAGTTCAAATCAACTCCCATAATGCAGGGAATTTTCTTTCTTAGACATTACCCCCACCTCTTCTAGTAAACGTACATTGGATGTATTCTTCCAGAGTATAAGCAGTGGGTATGAGAACATCAAAAGTGAAGCTAACAATGACAAAGAATGACAAAGCAGGTCAAAAGATGGCAGAAAGTGAAAGTATTATGACATACAGGACATACTAGAAACCTGAAATGTAATTTAGAAACAATAAAATAACAGGAAGAGGACTATGTGTAAAAAAATAATAATTTAGGTTGGAAAAGACCTCAAAGATCAGTGAGTCCAACACTTGATCAATCACCACCTTAGACCACAGCACTAAGTACAACACCCAATTAGAACAACTCTAAGGATGGTGACTCCAATACTTCCCTGGGCAGTCTGAGTCAATGTTTTCTGAGTCAACAATTTCTGACAATGCTGAGTCAGCTCTTTCTGAGAGGAAGTTATTCTTGATGCCCAGAAAAATGAACCTCACCTGGTGCAACTTGAGGCTATATCCTCTTATTCTATCTCTTGCTACCTGGAAAAGCATCTGACCCCCACCTGGCTACCCTCTCCTTTCAAGGAAGTTGTAGAGAGTGGTAAGTTCACACCTGGGCTAGTTTACTCCAGGCTAAAGACCTCCAGCACCTTCAGCTCTTGCTCTCCAGACTCTTCACCAACTCTAATCCTCTTCTCTGGACACGCTCCAGCCCCTCAATGTCTGTCCTGCAAGTGAGGTGGCCAGAAGTGGGCACAGGATTTGAAGTGTGGCCTCAGCAGTGCTGAGTGCAGGGGGACAAACCCTTCCACACTCTTTCTGATGTAAGAAATACCAGGTGAGGTCCTGCCAACCACTCTATTTCTGATCCAAGCCAGAATGCCATTGGCCTTCTTAGCCACTTGGGCAAGCTGGCTCATGCTCAGCAGCTGTCAACCAGCACCCTGAGGTCATCTTCTGCTGGGCAGCTTTCCAGTTACTCTTGCCCAGCCTGTATCACTGTCTTGGCCTGCTATGACCCAAGGGCAGGTCTCAGCATTTGGCCTTGTTGAAGACTGATGGCAGAAAAAAGCAATATAGGCAGCAGACCGAAAATACTATCACCATTACTACAACTATAAAGACACAGTGGAAAACTACTGAGAAGATGAGGCGCTTGTGCAAGGGATGAACAAACACATCTGACATTGACACGTATGCTTAGCAGACATTGGCACATATGCTTACAAGAGAGCTGGTGGACAACAAACCATTGTAGTTGATCCATCAAGTCAGAAGACAAGGAGCACCACGTGCTTGTTTCTGTCTTACTGCCTTGTGAATTCCAATACCAACTTTTAAGAAATTTGTTTTCTTGCTCTGTGACAGGGATATAATGCTAATAAATTTGTTTGGGTGTTTTACTGATAAACACACATAGTGTATTTTTGAAACAACGTTTCTTTTGTTTCTGCTGAATTTTTTTACTGGACTTACATACCTGGAAAAAACTCTACTTGCAAGCATAAGTATATGTAGAGGCTTTTCTAAAGACTTAAATGCAGTGATTAACATGTCTAATCTAGAAGATTTTGCAGAAATCCATAGTATGAACTGTAATAAAGTCACCAAATCTGCAAAAACTCATGGCAAACTGGTAAACGTGCTGAGCTTGAGAAATAACCAATCAACTAGCACATGTACCTTTTGCAAGACAATGTACTAGGAATTTTTTAATAGCTACTTAATGATTAGTCCCTACTATTTTTAATGCTACTCAAAAGATCCACGATGGTGACAATTTAATTATAAGTAGGTCAAAACTATGGTATTCAGCACAATCTGATCTGAAGTAGCATCAGATCATTATTTCCTACTTAGGAGAGTAATTCTATTTTTAGCCTCTAAGGTAGAGCACACAAAATACATACATTTATTTCAACTTTAAAACCAGTATCACATCTGTTGTAGAAAAAAAGTTAGGACCTACAAATACAAGAAATTCAAAATATGAGATGAGCTCTGCTTCACCTTCTACTTAACTTTGCCACTCATTTCAGTACAAAACCAATGTGAAAATATATTGTTAGTGTCTCTAAAGTTTTCTTTTCACTGTTTACGGATCCTGAAATTTTTCTCTTTATGTAATATTGTATTTTTTTCCTTACCAAAACACAGTATGCTGTCTTTGGGGACAGTGAGAATCTAAGCAATACAAGAGAGATGCCACTGTGCTATGCACCACTCTACACCAAAATATATGTGCAAAAATGATGGGTTGGGAAGGGTAACAAGGACAGAGAACTACACAGGACTACAGAAACCCTATGCATAGGGTGAAGGGAAGCCATGGCTTGGTGATAATATTGCAACAAATCTGAGGAGCCTTATGTTCTACATCCATAGCTCTTCAGTTGCCTAAATTGTATCAGCAAGATCCTAGTATGTTTATCTTGACTAATTCACTTATAAAGTGCTATGCTAGATAAAGATACGCAGAATACTGTGCAGATAAATGTCATTCCCCACCTGTAATGTCTAATGTCCTGCTACAATGACCTTAATGGAAGCTTCATGGTGCGCTTTCATAACTAAGAAGCTGCCATTCACATACACATGCCAAATGGAGACTGAAATTGTATCACCGGAATAATTTTTTTTCATTGCTAGTACAAAAATCAATGTAGACTCCATGGAGGTTTTTGTCATGCTTCAATAATAAACTGTGTCCTGCAGCATTGGTCAACATCAAAAGGCTATCATTTGGCCTTTTGAGAAACTTTACCTGAGCTGTGTGCTACATCACTAAAAATTAACTAAGATTCATGGAGTTAACCTTCAAGCAGACATCAGATTCCAATCAAAAATTTCACTTTGTTTTTTAATCAGATTCCAGTTCCAAGAAACTAAAGGCATAACATTTCAGACATTTTTTAGTCACATATGCATTTTTATTATAGTTGATCTAGAACAAACAACTTAACTTGAAGTGCTTTACTGATGTCTTCCTGGAAGCCACATTCTTTGAAGTTTAGACTTTGTTTCCATAACAGAAAGGCAGTTCAGTATAAAACAAATCCCTTTGTCTAGTACTGTTCACCTCACCATTAAGATTGTAAATGCCAGGGAGGGAAAATGGAAAATCTGGAAAATAGGAGTTCTTGGGCATTTCAATTTTCATGAATTGTAGGGAAGTCTACTTTGATTGCACTTCCCAGCATTTATTACTGTCACACTACATGAAATTATTTTTGCCCATCTTGCATTTGTGATTGTATGTTGGAAGAGAGTAGGTTGAATAGGTTTAAGAAAAAATTTCCCCCTCAAATTACCCATTACTAGTTAAAATGTTAATTTAAGACTCTGAATAATCACAGACTGTCATTTTGTGAAATAAGCACAGATATAATCCTAAAATAGATGTATTCTACTCCTTAATTCAATTTGGTATGTGTATATTCGGCTATGGTTGTGCTGCATATGCATACAAACATGTACACAGACATATATTATAACAGGTTAAAAAGTAAAAATTACTTTGTTAGAAACAAAGTTATATATAGTGTTCATCACTACCATGTACTTACTATTTAGTTGAATCTGATAACTGATATTCCCGTCGTCTATCGTAACACTCCTGAATTCCAGGGTCATTCCATAAGCTTCTTATTGCATCTACATATGGGTTCTCAAAACTTGACACCTTCTCTACATCAACTTCTCGAACTAACAGTGCATGAACCTAATGCAAAACAAACAAAACAGTAAAATTTACCTCATTTTCTCTGTTTGCAGACATCTCATATACAATGAACAAGATTAATAATTCTTCACACTGGTCATATTACCAACTTGTGTGTTAAATTTGAAAAATCAAATACCATAAAGATGATTGTGAAGATGAAAAAAGGAGGTAACCTTTAAGCTAACGTCACAGGGAGTTAAGTTGCTCTGGGGAAAATTGTATCTTCTTTCTTTTGGGACACCAATAATTGTTACCAAAACATCGGAACAAAGAAAAAAAAAAGATAGACAAAATTGAAGGATTCTGTAAGTATCACCAAATTCAAACTGGTCATTAAGATCTAACTACTGCTAGTTCAATTCAATTGTTCCACAACCAAAATCTAGATGGTGTAGGTGACTGTTCAGTTCAATATACTCTTGACAACAGCAGACAACACTTTCCATGGCCTTCTGGGAATGTAACTACTTCTCCTTTATTTACCAGAAATCTTGTAAACACTTATTCAATTCTTTTTGGCAAACCGTATCTCCCACATTTAGGATCTTCTTCATGGGTTTCTACAAGTATTTAAAACAAGATTTCAGAGTAAGAAAACTGCAATTTTTGGGAATGGTAATCATGACATCTGCACTTGAGGAGATATTGAAACAGCTACCATGTCTTCTCCTTCCTTATTCCCCTCAGAAAACTATGGGCAAAAAACTGATTCTGAGCTTCAATAGTATTACAGCTTTATGCTGGTTTTCCAGGCAATACTCTTTTTGCCACAATCCATTATATACTTACAAATGTGTGGGTTTTTTTGTATCTAGGCTTCATCATCTCAGTCTTTTACTTATTATCTTTATCATCTCTTGTTTTTAGGGTAACAGGAGAATGATGGAAGTTACCTGATCCTACAGAACCTACTTCAAAAGAGCTGAAGAATTTCTAGTAATTCAGCACTATTATTAAGAAAAAGGCTCATACTTCCTCTATTCTTTGGTTTGTAGGACTATGTTAATGGTACACAAGACCAGTGAGTTGACATTTCACTGCTGTGAAGCACTCGCTTTCTTTGGCTATTTCTGTGCATTTAAATTAAACTAGGTTTTATCAAAATGCTCTATATATTTTCCTGAACTACCACAGTGGTTACGACAACAATAGCAGTTAGCTGAATAAACTGACTAAATAAAAATGTTTAATGCTAAAAATGTATTTCACTTTTCCAGGTATATGAGAAACTAAATTAGTCATCTTTGTTTGGGTTTCTTTTTTGTAAATCAGTGTAAATCTTCAAAAGGAAACATCAGCCCAATCTCTAAGGCAAAGCTTCATTGACCAAAAGGCTTCTGTCTTCTGTAGCCTTTGTATGGAGCAAAAATGCCCAGAGATCAACCCAAACCATCAGAAGTCAGAGGACTAGCCTGTCATCTTCTCCTGGACAATTCATGACCCCATTGAAAATGGAAGGACAAAGCAAACAAAAATCAGAGCATGTTTTCCAAATGCCTGATTTGTAATAAACATGCCCGCAAAGCCTCTCCATAAATATGCTACAAGAAAAGCCACAGATCTCTTTTTCTCTTCTTTTTCTTATCTTATTTGTACGTTCATCTCCTTTGAAAAGCAGGTACCACTGAAGGACTGGAGGGGATAACCACTCCAGAAATCCAATGTTGCCACAGGCTACTCTAGTCCTGTGACTGAACTGAATTATGAACCACAAACTGCTATCAAGTCTGAAATTTCTCTCATAAAAACGCTGCAACAGGATTTCAGACCTAGCTGACAAACAGATACAGAAAACCACTGATTGAACAGGAGAAACTAAGAAATAAATCATCTCCTTGCTGCCAAATGTCTGCCAATGGTGGTTTTCTTGTGAAACTCCCCCAAACCTGAATTAATTTTAATGGGCTGATGGACAATAAAAGCAGAGTGCAGTGAAGAACTACTTAAATGTTTCCTTATACATTATATGTTTTTATTACTAAAAACCATTCACTGCCTAGCTTTGTTTGAGATCAAGTCACCAGATAAAGTAGGAAAAAGAGAACGTTATTGACACAGTTGGAATGGAAAACATAATAAAATAAATACAGTAGTATGACTTTCTTTAAGTAACGTCTTTGGTTTCTGGATCATACTATATGGTATAAAAAAATATGAATGAAAGGTAAGTTTCAATTTTATGCATGAAGCAAGTTCAAATTTTCTACAGCAATGATTTTTAAAAAGTTGAGACCTACCCAGATAGCATATTTAGTAAGTTCATTTCCAAGAATTATATGCACAAACATCCAAAATGATAACATCCAAACATTTATGGGAGATCTCACAAAAGAGATTTGATGTAGCTTCTGGTCCAAAATGTTTATAATTTAATGGAAAACTAAACACTTCCCTGCCCATTCTACCATGCAATTTTCTTGTATTTATACTATTATATTAAAATGCTGATGTGACTTTAAGCGCTCATGAATACAAGACTTCTATGTTCCTGTCTAAAAATCATGCCACAATTTTCATTAAACATCTCTAATTTAGGGCTTCACATTTTGTTAAAACATACTAAGACAGAGAATCATAGAATATCCTGAACTGGAAGGATGATCAAGTCCAACTTCCAGCCAGGTGCAGGACATCCCCAGGAGTCACACCATGTGCCTGAGAGCACTGTCCAAATGCTTCTTGAACTCTGTCAGGCCGGTGTTGTGAACACTTCCCTGGGGAACTGTTCCAGTGTCCAACGACCCTCCGGGTGAAGAACCTTTTCCTAACATCCAGCATGAAACTCCCCAACAGGGAGTCCCCTCAGGTCCTGTCACTGGTCACCACAGAAATGCCTGCCTCTCCTCTTCCCCTCATGAGGAAGTTGTAACCGCAGTGATGTCTCCGCTCAGTCTCCTCCAAGTGACTGCAGCCACTTCTCACACAGCTTCCCCTCAAGGCCCTTCACTATCCTCACAGCCCTCCTTTGGATACTCTCTAATAGTTTAACATTCTTCTTGTATTCTGGCACTCAACATCACACACTGGACTCAAGGTAAGGCTGCCACAGTGCAGAGCACAGCAGGACAATCACCATATTTTAAAATCCCAGCTACAGAATGGCGATGCCACAGCAACTCTGGATGATCCCAACATTTTCTAGCAGGTTGAACTTAAATGCAACTATGGATGTCTATTGTAACACTTAAAGACTGAGAATGCTGCAGCTCTGTCAGTATGTGCTGTATAGTAATTTACACGTAAGGCTGCTAAACCCTCACAAAAACCTGTTAGAGCAGCATCTTCCTCACCATGATTCCACCTGCAACATGAAGATGCAAACAACTATGAAGGCACAAAGGGAGAAATAAGGGTGTATAATAGCTTCTTTGTTTCTTCAGAGTGGAAGGGCAAAATCTCAGCTGGGTGAACTGAAATTCATCAGAATTTCTAAAGAATATACACAGAGCCTGTGTAAACTAACCCGTGACATGGACTCTGTGATCACCTTAGTAATGCCATGACAGGACTACTCAAACATTTAAAATATTACACAAACATGCAAATAGAAACACTGCATACAATCTGCACTCGAAGTATTACACAACTCTCACAACTTCCCATAGTTAAATTTTATTTTAATGACCCTATGACCAAATTTTTTAACTGTAAAACATCCTCAAGAATTAAGATACAGAACATGCAGATGTAAACTGTGCAGGTAAACTTTTCCATAAAGGTGGGAAATCGAATGCCATTTCTGAGGAATTACTTAAGCATCTTACATCTCCAGGTTAACTAACATAATTGTAGTATGGTGGGGCATTTTTTAACCAACATGGAAGGCTTAAGTACTGACGTATTTCCAGTGTTTTGTGTGTGTGTCTAGTATTTAAGGCAATTTATCAGGGATATAGGACCATTTCAGATACACTGTCATTTCAGAGACTATAGGCTTGATGTAAATTACAGATATAACTTTGTTTGTCAAAAGCAAAATGAAATTGAAACATATTCTAATATTTGAAATTATTTGACTACATTTAATTAGTAATATTACAGTAATTTAAAGTCATCTTTTATTCCCTATGCTGCTGGAATATGCTGAAAAAACAGCTGAAACAAAAATACCCTGTTATTTGATGGAGGGGGGGGGGAACATATCACCCCCTCTCTTTGCTACACAGGATTTAAACTCCACAAAGGTAATGCAATAATCTCCTCAACTGCAGAGACGACAGAGGCAAAAGAGAGTAATTTCACCTTCAGATTTTAGTTAAATTCTCCTTCTGTATTTTTCACTGGATCTAGTTGTTCCAACTGTAGATATAAACTAAAATATGCAGATTCAATTAACAAAAATTATAGGCTCTTTCATCCTCTCCTTTAAAAGTTTCATACCTCTAACTCTCCAGGCAGATCCTCAAGACGTTTGGCTACTTTCTTTCTTAAGAGGTGAGATCATTAAGCATTACAACTTTTAAACACTACAATTTTTCTTGTTAATGACTGCATAGGGTGTTACACTCTTCAAATACTGGCATGGCTATAAAGCTAAACTGGAAGATGACATCACTGTGCAAAAAACTGAACAGCAGATTGCAAAAACCTATCACAAAAAAATTGTAACTAATATTTACTTTGGTGTGTGTGGCATGTTACATTTGCAACAGATTATACATTAGGCACTTTCATATCTCCTGCTGGTAATAAATGCAGCACCTTAGATGAAATTTTCACACACTGGTCCTAAAATTTTGCAGCTAGTGAATGTTTTCCTGATGTGTGCTGTAAAATGTGTCATTTTTGCTGTTGAGGATCCTAGAAACAGAAACAGCTTTATTCTCTGGAAAACACTTTTGCTTTGTAGAGCTGGGGAAATTCTACTGCTGACTTTCTGAAATATCTCCATGGATCAGCCAACTGCTACATCCTTTCCACTGCTTTAGTAATTCACCTCCGAAGAGCTGGTTTTATGTTGTTAGGAGACTAGGTATTCTGCCCTGAAATTACTCAAGTCTGCCTAAACATCCTACTTGTTTACCTTCACTTCTAAAATACTTCAAAAAACCCAAACAAACCCCACTCATGCAGTTTTATTCTAATTGTAAACAAAAGCTTCAATTACAGGATTAATTTATATATATTTAACTGTTTGATTTCGACTCTATGACATTAATTCACAAGTTCAATTTGTTTTCCAGGCTTTGCCAAATTAGTTTTTAAGGAAAACAGAGCAACAAGTAAAATACAGTCCAATGTAAGTAAAGAGAGACCCAAAGCACCAGACTGCAAAGTTATTCTGCTAAATTGCTATGGGGTTAAAAAAGTAAACAGTCCCATTAGGTCACATTTTAACTAGTTTTCCAAATGTTACTTTTACTGACAAATTTTCAAAGGCTTTCAGTGGCTGATGAAATTCTGGGATTAACACTTTGGTTCAGCTAAATCCTTAAGATTCCCAAGGATAAAGTGGAATATACCTACTCAAATTTTGACATTATTAAAAATGAATTGCAGCATTTCAGTTCTAACATTAATAATCTGAACCAAAACTAAACCAAAGCTTTTTCTTTTAGACATAGTCACTAACAACAAACTATGTCCTCATCAAGTCCTCAGAATCAGTAACTGACAAAGCCAAAAAGGTAAAATCTTTTTCCAGCAATGAAACCTATTTACAAATTTAATTCAAATCTTCCATGACAGACACTAACAAGAAATGTATCAGATTTGAACCAGCGTAAGCAAGAACTGGCAACAAGCTCCCCTCTTGCAACAGTTTTTGTAGCTAAAAGGAACCATCCAAGTTATGAAAAGATAGTATTATTGTTTACAAAATCACGTTCAAGCATGGAGCTTCTAAGCAACCTGGTCTAGTGAAAGACGTCCTTGTCCACAGCAGGGGGGTTGAAACTAGATGATCTTTAAGGTCCCTTCCAGGCCATTCTATGTATATACAGTAGTATTTTCAGATAAATATCAATATTCTACATTTTTTCCCTATTTTTTTCTTTTTTTGGTGTGTTCTTTGTCTTCTTTTTTCTCCTGAGGACAACTTTTAAGTTGAGATCATCAATCCATTATTGTGCTACAATCCTACAAGTTATTACTGTACACACAGCATATAATAAAATACTTTTCCTAGTTCATAAACATCACGGGTTTTTAGAGCTTTTTAACAGGCTTCATTGTTTTTGAAGAACAGTGCTCGATAAATCTTACAAATGGTAAATTTTTCCACCAAATTTTTGTATAGTGGTTCAGTTGAATTTATGGAAGAAAATGTTAGGGAAACATGGACATGCTGAAATTTTCATTCCATCTGCAAGCAACTGGCTGTACTTCACAAGCCTCCAAAAATCTGCTGCCTCAGTCAACCACTGCAATAGATGACTAAGTGCATTAAAAAAAAAAATAAAACAGGACAATGTTCCAGTACAGGAATTCTCACTTAAGAATTGTACCATTGAACAGAACTCCCATGAGCCTCACTCCTGTGCCTTGGTCCCACACACTACGGACTTCTTTTAAGAGTATAAGTAGTAACAGCCTTGCTTGGTCTCATGGATTTAAAATACCTAGAACTGAGAAGACCATGCGCTTTTTTACAGAGTACAGGTCATGGCCAGTTGATTCAGACAGTTTAGCATCTACTTGCCTGCACAAAGAAACTGAAGGAGTCGCACTGCATTTCAGACCTAGAGAAGAACCTACGCTCAATCTAGGGCACAGGGAAACAAACAGAATAAACAATCTTTTTAAGGGAATGTCCTGGTTTTGGCTGGGACAGAGACAGTTTTCTTCTTACCAGTTGGTACAGTTTTGGATTTAGTATGAGAAAAAAGTTGATGACACGCTGATGTTTCACCTGCTGTTAAGTATGTTAACTCCAACTCAAGTTTCCCATGCTCTGTCAGCCAGCAGGTGCACAAGAAACTGGGAGGCAGCACAGCCAGGACAGGTGATCTGAGGTACCAAGGATATTCCCTACCACAGAATGTCATGCCCAGTATATAAACCAGAAGAGTTAGCTGAAAGGTACTGATCACTACTGGAAATGGGCTGGGCATCATTCAGCAGATGCTGAGCAGTTGTACTGGGCATGTCTTGTTTCTCTTGGGTTTTGTTCCTCTCATGCCCTCCTGTTCATTCCTGTCATTCTTATTAAGATATTGTACTTTGATTCAATTATTGAACTGTTCTTATCTCAGCCCATGAGGTTTAATATTATTTCTCTGACTCTTCTCCCCACCATGGATGTAGTGACCAAGGGGCTGTGTGGTACTTAGCGCTAGGCTGGGATTAAACCAGGACAAGGAATCATGTAACCATACCTGTGTTTTAATTCAGGAGACGAGGTATTAAATGAAAAAATAATCCTCTACAATTCATACTAATTAGAATTGTCAGATGTGGAAATTAAAAAAAAAGAAGAGCATATAAAAGAAAAGCATTTTGCCTCCATATTTTTAAGCCACACTTTAAAGGAGCAGAGTGCCCTCTGCTGACTAATACATAACAGCAGAGGCAGTTCAAACTGGTATTTCTAGAAATATCAGGAAACTGGGAGGGTCCCTTTCAAAATAATGAATGATTCCAGCCGGAATTTTCCTCTGTAAAAATTGCAACTAACTTAAATGGTTGCATTTGTGTGCTGTCCAACCAAGAAGATTGTCTTTCTAAACAATTACCTCACTTCTTGGAAGTAAACTCTGAAAGTGAGCTTCAGACTTACCCTAGGCATGCAAAGATACATGACACCACATCAACTACTTACTTTGAGTGTGTTCATTAATCCCTTGATGTTTAGAGCAATGACTTGGCAAGACTGAAGTAAGGGGGTAAAATGGAATCTCAGATGAAAAGCCATTGTTTAGGACAGGGTCACACAAGAATGAATTTAGCCCCAAGATGTTAAAGATAGCAACCCAACATTATTTTCTCTAGAGAAACCACAGACATATTACACCATGGTGATGAGTAACTATTTGAAAAATGCCTTGAGGGAAAATTAAAATAAAGTTTTATGCCATGTGTGACCTAAAAAAGTGATAGCTTCCTTATAAATTAGGTACTATCTTCTCCATTCCTAGAAATAAACTGTATTTGTGCTGGCTGGTATCAGAGGCCAAGAAGAGCTTATTTAAAGGAGGATAGCAAAACACTGCTGACTCCTCTTTCAAAGCTTCAAGCAAAACACCAGTGTCCTGAAACGTGTTGCCAATTTATATCATGAGGAAAGAGGAATAAAGAACAATAAAACACATCTTTCCAATACTGAAAGCATAGAAACAAGTTTTCTATTATTAAGTAGCTATGGAAAGCTACTCACTTTGCTGCCTGGTGTGTGTAAAATTGATTCATATGTATTTTTCAATTATTAACTTTGCTTATTACCTATTCAGTATTTACGGTGAGAGGTCACAGCAGCCTTTTAAACAACCATTTGGAAAGGCTTATTTATCCACCAAAGCAAAACTGGATGAGACTCCCAGGAGAAATAAGGCCTGTTCTTTATAAATGTACCACTAGTCATCACATGAGAGGAAATAGATTTTTGAAGGGTTATGTTTGCTTCCTCATAGTACATTTTTAATAACCTACATGGTTTATAAGAGCCTGTGCTTTCAATAAGAGTGACATCTATGTGAAGGTAAACAAAATTAAGGGCTTTTTTGAATTAATTTTGATTAAACTGTATCTAGGAGAAGCTTGTAGGAGCTGAGTAACAGAGGCAGAAAAGTCACAAACACAGTCAATTGAGAAAAACTGTCTCCTCATTACTAGTATAGCAAGATTTCTGAATTCTGTCACCAGAGTCTGCTCTTCAATATATTCTGGAGATTCTCCAAGCAAGGAGATGAAGATTTACAAGTGAACATGAACGATGAAGTAAACAGTCACATACAATCAATCACATTGAGTCTCCTGGAGTCAACAGGTTCTAACTAGCCACAAATATCTAAATTTACCCTCTTAATTCTGTCTTTTTTTGTTGTTTGTTCATTTCAGAAATGTCCAAGGCAATTTCCCAGAAAATCTTCAAAACAAATTTACCAAGTTAATTTAGGGAAGCTGTTGATGTAGAAAAGACAGGCTGTTTGAGTTATATCCTGCTATCCAGAAAGCACGTTTATTAATAGGCCTTATCTACCCTGTTCACAAGTATCAGGGACAGGCAGCTACTTCGGAAATCAGCATGCAACTACTACACACACACACACAAACAATTTTCATTGGAATTACAGTATTAATGCAAATGCTGGTAGTAAGACTGACCTGGATGGTTAACAAAAATAACCTGTAATTAGTCTTTTGAACAAAATAATTAATTCACCGTAGGAAAAAAAGAACGAATTTTGTTAAAAAAGCTAGCAAAGCACTCCTGCTCTAAGTTATCACCAGATGCTATCATTAAAATTTGTTTTCTTCAGCGGGCTTTAAACTCTCTCTCAATATGAAAATAACCCTAATTACTTTTTAGACAGGGTAAGTATTTTGTTTCAGACTTCTGGCATAAAATGAATCACAAATTGGATTAAACATTAATAACATTTAGCTTCACTGGATAATTATAGTACATTGATTTCATGTAATCCCCCACCTGCAGAACACATCTCCAACTAGGAACACTTATGCATTTTTGCAGGTAGGTCAGGACATTATTAATCAAATAAAAGAGAGCACTGCTGGAGGGCAGGAATCAGAAGAAGCTTTATGCTTGTTTTACAGCCACCCAACACTTTCACAGAAGTGCTGATTGCTAAATCTGCAAAGCACCACAGCCCAAATCACTCAAATTTGCACTGATGGTGAATGACCACGGCACAGTCAGCACCTGGCAGTTTGTACATGCAAGTATGTGACGAATGTTGTCCTTCAACAATCTCTGCAACTTTACATATAAAGCAGCAGGAGACTTGTGCAGGACACAACACTCTTCCGTAATTGTCATCACAAACCCTAACATGGAAATGTAATCAGAGGAGGGTAAAAGTTGAAAAGGCTAGAAAATTGGAGAATACATGAGACAAGGATGTGGCTCTGCCACCTCCTCTATATGTTGGTGCATTTTCCTTCTTTTTTTTTCATGCTATTAATAATATCTATTCAAGCAACTGATTTAAATGACAGATTTAGTTAAAAAGCTCAACACTGAACAGACAGAGGGAGAACACTTAATGATACATGCCAACTGGGTAACTATAGAATGTAGCATGGAATGCCACTTGTAATAAAGCCTGAATTTTATTATCTAAATGCAGTTATACATTGGTTCAGGATCAACAGAACAATGTTAGAACACTTCCTATGCTATAAAAGCAGTCTCAGTTGCAATCTGTCGTACCATCAAAACTGGGTTTTAACCAAAATCGACTGTCTGTGGATTATACTGGATTTACAGTAGCTGAAGAATTCACTACACTGGCATCACACTGGTGGCATTATTTTTAACTGTATAAAAATCAGTCGATGGAAAGCTAGAAAATTCACAGTACAGCTCTAAGAAAATACTTACTGTTATTTGTGTCATGGGACAAAGGAACCACAAAACTTATGTTTTCCAGAAGATTTCAGTGCTGTTTCCCCTGCATCTTCTTCTTATCAGTAACTTCCTTTTACAGCACATTAGTTGCTGTTAAACTGCTCCATACTGCATTGTTTTAAATTTTAGAATATGGCTTTAAAAACCCAACAAAAACCACAACAGAAAACCCTTAGAAAACAGGATATCAAATTCTGCTATACGATTTTTCCACACAGTAATCAGACCTCTTCTTCAATGAAACTAGTCTTTCTATTATTTTTCAAAATTCAGCTTTTCACAGTACAGAAAAGACTTCCTTATTCAGATGACCTATGACAGAGAAAGTTACCAGTATATCTAGAGGTCCCAGTAATTCACCACCAAGAGAAGCATTTATCCAAAAGTAAATCTGGATCAGCAATCACATTTACTTTTCAAAAAGCACTAATCACAAAACAGTAAAATCATTCCATTCTATAAAGGAAAAAAGTTACCATTTTGAGGTCAGCAATTCTTTTGCACTTGGTAGGCCATGCTCCCTTCAGTTTAAGCAGCAAAAAACCTTAAGTGTCCGCAGTGTTTCCTCCTCAGGGTCAGCACATGACTCAAGTTTAATGGAGGGAGAAAATCACATAAAGAGCAAAACAGTTTGGGTAAGAACAAGAGGCTCTGTCTATGCACACTTCTGTGGCTGCTGGTCTGCAGAAGCCATCTCAGCCTCCTGCACCACAGCATTACAAGTATTTCATAGTGCTGCGAGGTCCCAAATACTGCCTCAGCTCTGACAAGCCTCTTGGGAAACACCTTAGTGAAGAAGAAAGTTAACTAGGTTTGTTAAAATGGAGGCTCTTGAGAAGGAAACACAAGTCTAATTAGAATTCAACTCTGACCCAATGAAGATCAAAGATTCGACAAGCACTGTCATCTGTCATCAAATTAAGTGTGTTTATTTACATTTGTGGTTGGTGTCTCAGTGCTTTCAGAGATGTATCACTGCTTGTATTTTTCCCACATAATTCACTGTCTAACAGGAATCCACAAATTCTGTCATGCCTCCTTGCAACTCCATTGCTGTAACTGTAAGCAAAGCCTTTAATCAAGAAAAATAAATAAATAAAGTGGTCAATCATTATTAGCCTTAAAATACACAACCTTCTTCACCTTTACAATTTACAGTGTCAATGGCAATGCATTTTGTCTGGCATTAATACTTCCATGTCAAGAAAAATGGAGAACAGGGAGGAAAAAGAAAGGGAATAAACAACAAAATATATTTCTTTAACTTTTAAATGGTTTAGCAACCTCGTCTTCTGTCCACTGAAATCTAAAGGCAAATAATTCCTGTAATCCTTACTGAATGAGCACTGCAGAAATCACTATCCCTACAAAAACCCAATACATTAGCCAAATTCCATCAGGGTCTTACAGAGATCTGAAAGTTGTGTTGTCCTCCTTGCCTTGTCTTGGATCGGATCATACTGGAAATATATCAACCATATATATCTGATGAACAACAGTAAGTGGTTTGAAAGGCTGTGTTGCCTAATTACAGGTTTTGTATGTTTAAAATGCCTTGCAGTCCTTCTGAGAGCACTACTGTGAATTCAGTGGCCTTAATTTACAGCAAGTCTTACGTTGTTCATACAAAGTCAAGCTCCTGAGTGTTTTCCTGTTCAAAGACAAAAATCAATCAGCTGATCAAACAAAAAAAGCCAACCCAAAATAATGGCAACACGTAAGAAGAAAAGGGAAAGGAAATGACATCTTTAAAGATGGTATCCTGTGGGCAGTGTCAACGCCTGTTCTCCTAAAATCATAGGATTATAATTACAAAAGGAAGACTGCATACCCTGAAGCAAGGGAAATACTAAAAATACTCCTAGAATATTTAAACTGATGCTGCTATACTGGTCTCCCCACTTTCATACAGAGACTCAGTGGGTGAGGTAAAGAATTTCTTATTTAATAAAAATGCCAGTGAAACACAGCTCTCACCATATGGTTATAGCTTTTTTACTATTATTTTCATGGTAAAGGCACCACCATATTGCCTTTTTTTCATATCTAGTCATCTAAAGCATCTTATTACAGCTCAGTATTCAAGTAATACACCAGCAGAACCTACACCGACACAAAAACTTAACTGTTGAACTTAACTGTCCTCATCCCCCCAAAAACCTGAAGACAGATGATGTAAGTAGCCCTTTTCACTAAGAGGCTCTGTCCATATTAATGCTCGTCTTTCCTCTCAACATGAATAAATAAAGAAGCTGGAACAAGAAACAAGCAGAAGAAGAGAAACCAAATTACTCATCCAAGTGTCAAGTGACAGCCTGCCATGAGCTTGTGTGAACCATAGGCAAATGGCATCAAACAAAGCGGGACACAGCTGCTCCCCCTAAACTGCGTAACGATGGAGAGGTCTGATAGTTTCTAGAGACTAGAAGAAGCTGGGCATGCCCAATGATCTTTCATAATTAAATTGTGAATTGTATTTGCAGAATACCAGGGACTGAATTTGACTGTGGACTATATTTGGTAATCCCTAACGTATGTTATCTGAGTCAGGTTGCAAAAGAAAAGCTGAAACTGAAGAATCTGGTGAGGTTAATAACCGCAGATAAACCAGGAAGCAGGCTGACAGAAGAAAAGATAGTTTATGAATGAGAAGAAATCTCCCTTTTTCCATTCCTGCTTCCACTGCTTCCACATTTCAAAGAACGCTGATGCCAATCCTAAGCCCCAAAAAACACTACAGTTCCCATCTCAACGCCTAAACTTTGACAACAATACTGTACACCATAAATCTTTATTTTTCATACTAACCAAACAGGTGTACTTAATCCTAAATAAAACTTACAAAGCTGCTTGCCAGAGAGATGATAAATAGTTCATTCAGCTGATCCTTAAGATATAAGCATCATCACTTTGGTTCCAGTCATATGCAAATACCACACACAGTAATATGACTGTGTGAGAAACCAGTAACTCACTACAATCTAAAAGAAACTGCAGAAACCTTTCACACAGAAGTACTACAGGAATGTATTTTACAAAATGTAATTCATGCCTACAACCATTTCTAACAAGTCACTGTGTTAGGGATATCACAGATAACAAAACTGTTCATGCTACAATACTGTGGTCTGTTCTCCAAATTTAGAACAGACTGATCCTTCCGCATTTGTACAAATCTTAATTTTTAATTTTCAGAAGTCAGACACTGTTGGAATCACTTAGTCTGGACAACATTTACCTGAATTACCCTATCTGAATGCTAGGGTTTTTTTGGTACAATCTGTATCATCAGCAAAGCCAGTACTGTACCAGTAACGCTGGAAGAGAAAATAAGGCTTTGGGAAATGCTGAACATAGAGGAACAGAACAGACATAAGGAGAAGCAGAAGAGCAAGGCTTAATATTGTGAATAAATGCCAGATACAGCATATGTGCTTCACTACTTCTAAATGGTGTAGCTGGAAATAGTTCAAAATCCTTAGTGCAAATGAAAACATGGAGCTACATTAGAAAACAGCAAATACAGGAAACAGTGTGAAAGAGGACCTGCGACTGTCATTTCTCAACTCTGCACTAGAGTTTCTCCAAAAGGCAAAGAGAAAACAGCCCCAGTGCCTTGAATCAGAACCTTACAGGGAACTGTATCTATTGACTTACCTGAAAAATGTATATTTATAGACTAAAGAGGGTGATTAGAAAAGAAAATGATAAAAAAGATCCAAGCAAAAACTTTTGGTAAAAAAATTGCTTTTCTTGGCATCATGTGAAATGGGTGAAAGGGTCTTCTCCATCTTCTAACCAAAATCTATGAACCACTCTTCTAATCAATATAGAAAAAAAATATTGTCTTTAATAAAACCTGAAACCACACATTCACAATAGGTTACTTTGCCTGTATCACCCTGAAGATTAGTGTCTCAGCTATCACTAACATTACTCAACAGGCAATAAGAAGACTTTGACATAAAAATCTACCAAGCATATGCAATTGTGTTAATGCAATGGTAAGCTGCTGGAGGAAGACAGATTTCTGGTGACTTTGGAGCAAGACAGCAACCTTCTGAAATCAGATCTATTAAGCAGACCAGCCACCAGAAATGAAAACTGTAGAGGAAAAAACCCTACCAAACAAACCACCAACACACTCACGTACTTTTCATGACTGCATCCTTATCAGTACTGTACACCTATTTCACCCAAACCAAGCTCCTCTTAATTGTCTCCTAAGACAATCTTCCTAGCTATTGTTTGTTTTTATCTGACACTGAGCTCTTAAAACTTAACAGATATACACAAATAATTGTATATAAACAGCTCTTATTAACATCTCGGTCTGCAATTTTAATCTTTTGTTTGATGAAGGTAGGTTGATAAACTAGCCCCCTTTGAGGAAAACACCCAACAACAAATAACACATCACTTGTTACTGCACTGCAAAACTAACACTCTTTCACGTTCTGTTGGAGCACAGCTCAGGAGCCAGACATTTAGGCCTTAACTTCCTTTAAAGATGTTAAACTGTTCTGAGTCCTTTCAGAAAGCTTATAAGCAACCTAGCTTTTATGTTCCTGTACATCAGTTTATCATATTAAAAAGAAAAGATCAACCAAACAAAAGAAGAAATACTGCCTACTGACCCTAAAGGCAAATAACTCCAGTAATTCTGTACTGAACTCCCTACTGTAGATGGGAACAGCCACTTTATTTTCTGGACATAAAAGCTAGATATTTAAACTGAGTTCACTCTTTGGCTGTATGAGAGCTCTTAATGAATCACAAGTTTTACTGAATTCCAAAGCTGCATACATTTATCATTCAATTCTTGAGGAACTGAGTTTGAAATAATTGCTTTGGGTTTCCTCATTGACACATTATACAGATACACGTATTTACATCACAGTGATAGCTCCAGATACGTGCTATGCTTGTTGCAGTTATGCTTACAGATTAATTTTTATATTAATTTAAGCTATTGCTTATTGAATATATTTTGTTTTTTTTTTCTTTTTAAATTTCTTTGCACACTTTTCTGACCAGTGAGAAATACAACACTGGACCCAAATTTCTAATGCATCTATTTTAAGAATAAATTAAGTGGTTCCTACATTTTTCTTTCCTGCATATGTAAACATGTAAATCCTCAGAAAAACTTAATAAAGTGTAGACATACTAATTCAGTAAACAGTCCTTCATTCAGATGCGACTGATTACAGAAGAAAAACCAGAGAACTGTATCAGGATGAAGACTTGGCTTTTATCTGGACCACCTGCTCATCTGTGAGCTCTGCCCCAGTTTGAACCCTGAGTGTGGGACATTTGATATGTTCACAGATAGCATGTGTTAATGGAGATTGTTAGTTATTGTTTTCTCAATTACTTGGCCCAGGAGTGAGAGATTGGAAAAGACTTCTGAGGGATTTTTGGTCTCTTGAGAATAAGGTAAGGTACTGCAATTTTCAAGGTGCTAGATTTATTTCTCTAGAGATCCACACTACAATAAATGTTCTTGAAATTGTAGAGAATAAGATCATTTAGATTTATCACTCATGGGACTGTATATACTAAATTAAATGTTATATGCAAATTAGGAGCAAATATTTTTAGAAAATAATCTGGAAAGTGAACATACTATGTCCATATATATTGACTTTAATGTGCTTAATACAGCTATAACTACCAGCTTATTTGAACTATAAAGGCTGAACATTACTTCAAAACAAGTAAATCCATTCAAATTACACATCAATCATCTTTTGCAGGTTGCAATACGGAGTAAGAATTTAAACCCACTAAAAAAGGCATGGATGACATCATCTTAAGAGAACACTGAATTCAAAGTTTTTCACACACTTCTAGGTCTCTGATATAGAACTCTTTTAAGCATTATTTATCTGCAAGTTTGTGGGCAAGTGTTATTTCTACAGCCTCATATTTAGTAATATGCATTTTTAAATCATTGGCAGATGACATATACAGCATCTGAGATAATTATATTTAATCTTCAGTTTTCAGTATCATTAACAGTTGAATTTAAATTAGAATAATTAATTATCTAACCTATTTACTATGTATTTTGAGTTATTTCACTAAAAGAACAAGAAGAAACAGCATGTATAGGGAGTTTTCTTAATTCTAGTCTGTTCCAGTTACATTTTTTCTCTCAAAAGGAAGGCCCTTCACGACTGGAGAAGAAAAAAATTGTGGGTGAATAAAGAAAAATTTACAGAAAAAAGTTTTCAAACAGACACAGCTTCTTCATAAGCAAGGACAGATATTCTCAGCGGGAAGCTAAAGGAAATAACATTATCTTGGACTTCCTTACGTAATTCCTTGCACACTTCTCAGTTTATTCTTTCAGTAACTTTGTGCTCCTGCATAAGTCATCTAATCCCTTTGAAAAACTCTTAAATAGAAGATATAATTAAAATGAGAAACAAACAACCCAAAGAAGTTTTGCTAGTCTAGACTATGTACAACATTATGGAGAAACTTGACTAAAAGCTCCCATTTAAAGAGCAGAACTCCCTGTTTTCCTGCAAGCCACTAAGAAAAGTGCTGCCAATGAACTATTTTCTGGCTCCAAGCTACATAATCAGCAAGATTATCAGAAAAGAAAAATAATTTTGAGAGATCAAGTTCTGTTTTGCCTTCTGAATCTGCACGTTCCTGCATGCACATCAAGCCTTGACTTGGAGGATGCAACAAGTCTGACAGAAGGTTTATGGCTTAAAGAGAAAACAAGGGGACAGTGGGGGGAAAGCACAAAAGAGGTGCCTTGAAAAAAACTGCTTGAGAATTTTGAGCACAAGAAGACACCAGTTCTGGCTAGCCTTATACAAAATTACGTGCATTTGACTTCCTTTTTGATTAATCTGTGATTGTTGGGTCTGACAGTCCATCTCTCCCATATCCCCATCTTCACTCCGATCCTCATGCCCTCAGGTCTTCCCTCCAAACTTATTTGCAAATAACACAAAAAAATTTGCTAGCCCAGACAAGGAGCAGAATAAAACAAAAACCACAAAACCAATCAAAACCAGAAAAGATGCAGAATGGAAATCAGCAAAGAACACAAAGACAGTAGTTTCTTTATAATTAAGGCTGAAACAAGTTTTCCACTAACTTCATCAACACAAATTCAAGTTTCCTTTTAAGGTTTTTGCTCACTGTAATCTGACAGACAATTCTTTGTGAGACAGTGAAGGTTTCAGAAGAAATGAACTAATTACATGAACATTTGTTTTCTTGTAAAATTCAGTGAAGATTTGTAACAACTTAAGAGTGAATGACTCGTCTTTTGTTCTCCTATATCAAAAAACATACTCAGCTAGTTTATGAAACCAGAATACAAAACTCCACGTGAACAACAGGAAAAGAAATAACTAAAATTTTCTAGGACTCCCACGGTTTGCCTTCTAGCCTCTGGTCTGTGAGAAAAACAAATCCATTTCCACTCCTCCAGATCCTCCTGTCCAAAAGAGTAAGGATAACCCATTCAGGAATGCACTCCCCAAGAACTTTCAGGCATAAAACTCAAGTGCATTATATTGTGAAGGGAAGATTTTTTTTCCCTGAGATGCAGTTTCACCATTCCTTGGGAATCATAAATTATGATTCCCAAGGTTCTTAGCAGTGTAGGCATGCTATGGCTGACATTATATTGCCTCACCAGTCCCACAGAGGACCATATGAATCCCATCCAGGCCCAGAAGAAAGGCTCTAAAGGACAAATTGTAATCACATGTGAACTGAAAAAAATTGAAAGGTAAAACAAAGCAACATATAATCATGAAGCATTAGGGAACTTCAGGAAGGCAGACAACCAGAAAGACATCTGGGGCAGAAGGATAAGTGCGTCTATTCTGGGAATTACAAGGAAAGTCTCAAATTGTTCTCATGACCGATGAAGTCTGGAGAAAGGAGCTTTGACATATGAAAACACATGAAGCCTTTTCAAAAAAATTTTTTTCCAATACCTGTAAATTGTCTAAATGAAGAAGTATCTAGTGTATAAGATATTTTTTTCTCAACAACAGAACTTGGGAATACTAATCCCTTCTTCTGTGTGTTAAAAATATGCATAAAAGAAGTATTAAAAATATGCTCCAGAAAGAGTGATGATGAAATACGGTACAATGGACCTACTGCCCCAAGTAAGGGCAGCAAACACAAAGATATCTTTATCCAATCAAGATTCTGAAATTAGACAAATTATCTGAGAAAAAGTAAGCTTGCTTATCTGATCCCTCAGCAGATCACTCCAGAGAATCTAACCCGGAAAAAGGAGGTTATCTAAATGTTCTCACCAAGCAGTTATCAAAACTGCCAAACAGACCCATTTCCCTAGGCCTGTGAAGTTACAGAACTATTGCTGATCCACTGCAAGTCTTCAAAAACAAAAGTAACTCAAAGCATTAGAACTCAGGTATGTGTACAGCACACCTACAAAAACATGTTCAGCACTATGTCACCATTTTGTAAGGGTTGCTACAGAATTAGCATATTTGCAGGAGAAAATGTTTAAATTTTGAACTGTACTAGTGATGGTAATTTTTTCAAATATAAGGGGAATAATGGTCCATCATGTGACATCTTGATCAATGTTCTGTCTACTGAGAAAGCAATACCAAACCCAGCAATAACAGAACCAGTTTCCCTATTTATGGCTATTTCTGTAAGTACTCAAAACTTAATTGAAGCTCAGCAAGAAGGGGTGTGTGTGCATATGTACCAAAGTCACATAAATGGGACAGGATTCAATGGCATAAATATTGCTACTTTTGGTTTCCTGCATGACATTTCTTGGCTGAACATGCTCTGCTGTTGAAACTGCAAGTGTTTGCTGTTTCTTTACTATCAAATGTAGATTCCCCAGAAGAGATAAAATGTGTTTATTTCTGCTCCAAGCAATGACCATTTAAAGCAATGTTGTATTTCTAATTGTCTTCAAAATTTGATTCAAATACTTGCCTATTTTCAGATTTGTGATAAAAACTGTATTGCTTTGCATTTGGAAATACGTAGCCGTCTCAGTAGTTATACTGAGTAACTGAAAGTAAGTTTAATCAAAGTGAAAAAACAGATTACACAGAATATCACTCCTTTGGTGTTTTTGTTGCATTGTATCACAATTTCAGAAACACAGAAAAACCGCTTTGCAACTTAGTGCTTACCACAGCTCCTAAACATCAATAGCATGTATTAATCTTTATGAATAGCAAAAGTTAGGCAATCCTATGAAGACTTTCTTTTTAGAGTTCCAATTATTTGTTACTCATTATTTCTACTGAAGGCAGACAATAAACCTGCACAGTTAAATATTATAGCACAAAAAGAAGCTTATATAGCATGTTAGGTATGATCCAAACAACTTCTGAACACTGGAAAACTACAAGTTTTACAATCCTAAAATAAACCATGGGATTTAGTTTTCTGAAGCATCAGTGGAAGAATAAAACCAGATTTAAATTAGTAATTAATATTAAAGCCCTCATATGAAAGGGCAGAAGAGTTAAACTGAATCTAAACTAAGCTAAACTGGTTTTGATGGGAAGAAAGGGGCTGCAGGTAGTGAAGAAAATCGAAAGCAATTGATTGATTTTGGTAATTCAGCATATGAAATGGGACAGAGGAATTGGTTAAAACAGCACAGCTAAGAATCACCTAATTCTGCAGCAGGTGCAGAATTATTTTCTTAACAGAATCCTTCCTTACTGTGGAAGTGTATCTTCTGCCAGCAGTAGAAAAATGAGAGAAATGTCTTGATTCCTAAACTATGTAGAGACTAACTATTCTTGCTTTGAAGGCTCTGGAGACACATGAAGTCTGCTGTCAACAGAAGAGAAATATGCCATAGCAACACCTTGACAGGTTGAAAGCAGAATGTAAAAAGTCTCGCAGAAGAACTAGGAGACCCTTGCTTCTGAAGCAAAACAAATAAACAAAACCCCGAACAAACCGACCCCCACCCCAAACAAAAAAAAAGCCCACCACCACCACCAAAAAAAAACCAAACAAAAAACCAAAACCAAAAAAACCTAATAAAAAGCAATCAACCAGCCCCCCCCATCAAAGCACACCAGAATCAAACCAATCAAACAAATAAATTTTGAACCAAAACTGAGAACTACATTCCGTATCTGATATTAATTTTTTTTACTATCATTTTGAGAAGACTATCAGGAATAAATGACAGGATCATATGTTGCTGTACAATTAATAGCCACATTTTTGCAATCTCTACTTTTCTCCTGTATGATTCCCTCTCTTCCATTCTTTTACACGTTTTCAATTGCTCCAAGTATTTCATTCAAAGATCTTGAAAGGTGCTGTTGTAAGAGTTTGTCTTAGATCCCCCTACTACCTATAAACACTCCAGCTTCCAGAAGTGTGCCCTGGGGACAGGACACGAGGGACAACGTCTAGTGATATGACTGTTCAAAGCTACAGTACAAGCCCAAAAACTCCTATGAGATTCTTAATTATACCCTTCATTCTCTTTTTCTGTTCTCAAGCAGCATTTCAAAGCAAAGCAACACACACTGCCACTTATTTTCATAAGACTCTGAACTGAACGACTGAGTTAAGTGGACACAGCTATTGAATTGTGCAATTGCACAAATTTTGAACTTTTTTCCCCAAATGTTATACTTTTATTAACATGAATGAATGGAGTTTTTTCTCCTTATTTCCTGAACATTTACTAGTAAGTTCCTAAGCACTACTACAGTCATGGATGCCCTAATATAGGAAGATTTTGGTATGAAATTTTCCTGTGTAGCTAACATTGTTTTTTACATCAACTAGAATCTGGTTCTAACTTTATTTTATTATTGTCTTTCTTATACAGTGTTGAACATTTTCTCTAAGCTTTTAACTGATGTCATCCAGGATGTTGTATTTTTTATTTGTGAAGTTAACATAAAGTTATTTTAGCACAGTTAATTTAGGGTTGGCATGGTTTATCCAGTCTGCTCCAAAATTATTTTAAACAAAAACAACTAAAGCAGCACTGAAAAAAAAATTCCCACAAAAATATCTATCAGAAGATATATTATCATTGACATAGAGCTTAAAACCAGTTTTTCAAGCAGCTTGGAACTTCTTCTGAAAGAACAGCAATATGACAATCTCTTTTAAAAATGCACATGAATATCTGTACTAATAAAGCCAAGCATCATAAAACTAAGAGCACTACTAATCAGTTAGCAAAAACAAGATAATCAAAGGACAGAATAGTTCTCCAGATCCACTGAGACAAACCTTATCCTAGCAGGAGATTACATGACAAGACACCTCATTGCAAACACAGCTATGTTATTATAGCATAATGACTGCCTGGTCACCTGTTTGGAACATTTTCTGACCTCTGCCTAACCATGACTCATGTTGTTGTCAAGCTAAGAGGTAAAAATCAAAACTGCAGCAGTGAAGCCCTTCAGTGCTGTGTCACACCTGATGCTCATACAGCTCACTGCCTTCTCCCTTTTAGGGCCTCTCACATCAGCATCACATTGCTTCTGATTTCTATATGGTTCCCCACTTCCCACTGAAATGAGAAGAACCTGGTGTCTAAAGGCTTATTTGAATCTAAAACACAGCACATGTAGAGCTTACAGAAAGGCAGATGGAGTTAATGAACTAAGGAGGTAACTAATACAGCATCTGCCTACTGTGTTTATAGTGGAGGAAAAGCATCAAGAAGCAAAGCAGTTTCACTGACACTACCAACATGTGAAGCAGAGACAGCTATACTGACTTTTTCAGTTCTAAAAGTAATACAATCAGAGGAACAATGAAATGGCCCCCTGCCCCCATCCCCTGACGGACACTGTATATCACAATTTATGGACCTGCCCATGTAGCAAGATGAAAACCTGCTTGCTTTGTAACTACAAGCCACTTTCATTACTCCCTTCATATGCTTGTTTTGTTTCAGTTTTCAAGGCTATTTCACGAATAACTTAAGCTCTAAGTACAGTATTACTACTTTGCTTGGCTTCTCCTTTTGTATTTACAGAGATAACAAGCATGACTCACATGCATATTAGAACAGTGCTGTCTTCCTGAGTTACTGGCCAGAAAGCTAAATGGCTTGTGCTCTAGTTCACAACTTCAACACCAACAGAAGGTATGAACAAATTTAATACTGGCATCATCATTATTTTTTCCAGCATTAGTGACACAATCAAAATACTATGCTAATTTTATTCTGCTGCTAGTGCTTAAGGGAAGTTATGAAATACAGAACTGTTGTGCTTCTAGACTTGAGCTCTTAAGGAGGATTAAAACCTAAAATGCAGCCTGAGACAGCTATCAAGGGAAACACACACAGAGGCTTTCATAAATACAGGCTCCTTTTCTTTCTACCTTGAGCAGGAGTGACAATGCCATCACCTTGCATCAGTTTAATGCAAAAGGGAACTCCAGAAATTCCAGTCTAGGACCTTTAAGATATATAACAAATAACTAAGAGAATACTACCTTCCCTTCCCCAGCAAATATTCAGTGCACATTACAAGACTTTAGAACAAAAAGTACTGCAAATTGTAGAATTGTGTTTGTTTGGTTGATGTGGGTTTTTTCTTTTTTTATATAATCATTATTTTGTTTAATTTTGGTACATTAGGTTTAGCCTCCTTGGTAAGCGGAATACGAGTGAAAAGTCTCCAAAGGCAAGAGTTAAATGAACTGATAGATGAATGACTGTGACATATTTACATCAACTACCAAAAAATGTGTGACTTTGCCAGGTAACCAGCAAATTCCTCCCACTTACTTCAGCTACTGCCTCAGGGGCAACAACAGAAAAAAAACCTCAAACACAACAACATACTGAAATGAAAAAATTTACTTATTATAGGATTACTTCAAGCAAGGTCTACAGTAAATATTCGTTTCACAGTTAGGAGAGGGAAAAGTAATGAGCAAAGCAAATTGCAAAGAACAGTTAACTAGACAGTGACTCATAAACAACACAACTAACTCTGCATTAAGTAACATTAGCTATTCCCAGTTTACTTTCTATCAAGCATCCAAACCTAAACTCAAGGAGTTGAGTATTGTTCCTGAGCAATGAATTTCTGGAGAAGTATTGCCATAAAGAGTTGCTGTCTACACAGACTGAAAGCATCTTCATCCCATTAATAAGCACCTCTTTTTTCTTTTTTTCTTAGCCTCTTAATTAAAAAGGAAACATTATTTCAGCAATTAGATCTTCAGAAGAGGTCTAAAAATGAATTAGTTCAGGCAGTGTGATTTGAGGTGTAATTTTTTTTCACCACCCCCACTGATAGTGAAGCTAAGTGGAAGAGTGACTAAGGTAGCACAAAGACCTTGCCATAGATTTATATGACTAAGGAAAAACAGTTTTAAATATATTAAGTAAAAAACAAATTACAGAATATTCCACTGACAAAAACAATAGTAACTGAATTCCTATTACTTAGTATTGCAATCTTTCTCTGGATGTTTTCCTCTTATCTTTCATTTCAGCAAGGCATTCAGTAAAATTAAAATTTGTTCGTCAGGGTCTTAACACAGAAAAGCTTCAGAAAAAAGGAAAACTGTCTTACAAAAACTGTGCTCACGCTGCTCACCAAATTATTTGCTGAAGCACAGTCTAAAGCTTAATTTTAAGTGAACTCTATATAATAAATACAAAGCACAGAAATAAATCTGCAATCTTCTTGAACAGAGATTTTATTACTGGTAGCACTCTACATATAACATTTGTAACTTAGCCTTTACACCAAACATAGAAAAGATGCAGTAGTCCCCTAAGAATGAACCTGGTAAGTCTCACACTTTGGAAAAGGAACATTTCAAATATACTGAGCCGAATTATAAAACCTTTGTTCATGCTTATGAAGCCTTCCATGAATAATCTGGTATTAGTCTGAGCAAGTACTTATCAACATGATTAAGAGGACAACCACTGGACTCATCACAATTGATGGTGAGTTATAAGGGCCCTTGGAGAAGATAAATATTTATGGGCCAGATCTAGTGCAGTTTTTACTAAAACAATTGAAGATCTCTTCGAACACTTGTTTAATGTACCTTTTTCCAGAAAGTTTTTACATGAAGACTTCCACTAGACTTGTGAAACATGCTTGGAAGGATACTTGGTGTCAAGAAGGAATACCTTGTAGAATGAATAAATGGAAAGAACACATTTTTGGTTATAACTTCAATTACATCTTCCATCTTCATTACTTTGCTGAGGAAAATTCGTAGGAAAGCTTTTTACCATCTCTTTGTAATCTGAAAGGCAGGTACTGTGGCTCCTGAATAAAAGCCTAGATACTGCTTAACTGCCAAGAATACTGCCTCGTACTGATAATCTGTGTAAAATCAGAGGCAAATAGGTTTCCATGAGAAAAAGAGCTCTGGGATAAACTACCCATTCCTGCATGCGAAACACATGGCAGATAAACCACTGGTCTGCAGTGGTAAGGGGTGCTGGCTAAATAAATAACACGAAAGTAACTGTATATCAAAGATGTAAAACTCGGTGTTTCTTATGCCAAGTTTTGTTTGTACTGGAAGTGGCTTGATTTGCTTGCCCTATGCACCCCATGTTAGTACACCCAATTTAGCTGCCCTATGGACTACGGTTGCCCTATGGTTGTTCAAGTGCATTATCTGTATGGCAGCCACATGCCCCACCAACTGTGAACCCACACTGACAAGACAGAGGGGGAGGAGAAAAACAGTGCTTAGCTGAGTCAGACTCTTTCTGGAGTCTGAGGCTGGCAGTGCAATTAAGGAGTATCTTTCAGAAATCTCATTGTGCCTTCACTGTTCATCTACTAGGCAGAAATCACTTGTTAACAGCATTTGACTAGAAGAGCTGGAATAGGAGGAAAATAAGCTTTGCCTTCCTAATTGTCATGTCAGACTTTTACTCAGTTGTATATACCTATCCTTCTGTTTTCATGTAACTGAAATAGTGATAGTGGAAAGGTCAAAAAGCAAATGTGCAGATTAAAAAGATCACAGGTGGTAATGCAAGGAAAAAACCAGGGTGGCGGCAGAAAGCATTAGCATTTATTTACTACAAACTGACTATGTACAATCCTGCAATTTCCATGATTAGGATTCATTTGTTACAACTTCCTACAGAAGACACATTTATTAACCCTAAAAAGGTAAGGAAAAGGGAATCAGTGAAAGCAGAAATAGCAGTTTAGATATCAAAAGTCCTTCCTTGTCTTTAGAAACTGCTAGTACAATTAGCAACCTATTAAAAATGCTCTGAAATGGTGGCAGACGTGTTTCAGCAAGGATTAGATTTTGGTTTTACCTGTTTTTAAAAAACTGATGCCAGAAGAAGCAGCATTAGTTGTGTCCCATTAAAAGAAATTTACTGGAGCTCATCTGAAACTGTGTTTGTTGAAGCTTGATTCTTTTTCCTGCTTGTTACATAGCCAATATTAAAATAAGAAAATTTTTGAAGCTAATTTCTTTATAAATTGCCTTATTTACATGTTATATGGTAGTTAAATCACTGCTGTTTCATATCCACAATACAGAATTTCACTTCTTAAAAGTAACTTTCCCACCATTAAAAAAAATGAACACTCAAAACCAGAATACCAGAACAAAACCCCTGACAATGTGTGAAATTCACATTCAGAAACCAATGAAGGGAGAAGTTTCTTGACAGGCAACAGTTCACACTTTCAATCTCAAAATAAAGATGAAAACATACCTTTTTTTCTTTTTCCAGCAAAAATACTTTCCATCTTGATTTTGCTGAAAAGTGAATAGTATCAACCTCTATAAGTTAAAATGCAAATAGATCTTCGACAAACAAATCAGGTTCACAAGAAATGAAACCTGGTAGCAAAATTTCAGTTGCTTACTTTAGCTTCAGGTAGATCACTTAATTTAGTTTGGGGAAGTAGTCTGTTTCTGTTTTAATCAGTGGAAGGCATATTCAATTAACTGCACAATCCTATAAACCAGTATAAACATACATTAAAAACTACCTCCTAAAGGATTTGGTATGGACTTAGTGACATTTTCTAGAATGTTCTATTGTTGTGTGTGAGCTCTGAAGTCAAACTCAGAAATTCAGCCAAGCAATACTTAATTAGAGTGGGGGGAAGGAGAGAAGATTGGAAAGAAAGAGTTAAGCATAAGATAGTGATAAATCATCTTTATACCCTCCTGACAGTTGATGCTTTTAGCTTCAGGCACTACTCCAAGTTAAGCTAGAACATCCTCCACGCTGACCTAACTTTCAGCAGCAGCTAATGGATCTGGCAGACACTGCTCTGCTTCCTCTTCTTTATCAAAGCCCATGGTGGTCAAATCACATCTCTCTCCATGAATACTGCAGGGGCACTGAGGTTGGTGTGAGGATCCTGAGGCTAGGCATAAGTAACATGTATCCAAAACCACTGCAGTCCATTTTCTGAACCAGCTCTCAAGACTACAGAGCATGTACTTCTGTATGCCTGCGCAGTTCCCCAAGGCACTGAGCCACAAACACGATTCCAGTGTTCAGTTCTGCAGTCATACAGGTTTTGAAGGAACACCAAACTAGCAATGACTAATACTTTGGTAAAAGGATGTCATAAAGGGAGGATACAATTTTGTTTCATTCAGAGGGTCAGAAAGGGGAAGAAAAACCAGGCAATTGCCATACTTAAACTAGTTTACTTGAGGTTTTCTATCTTTGAATTAACTAACATTAATGTTAATTTAAATGCTGTGGGATACCATATTTAGCCTCTTAGCTATGCTGCTTGTAGTAAAACTGACATTTTCAGGGGCACATAAGCCAGTAAAAGTGACAGGGATCGAAGAAAGTATCCCTACAGCCTACTGCAGCTCACCAGGTGTGTGAGAGAACTTAGCTCAAAGAGACACTGCAGTTCATGGCTGATGCAAGGCAGCATGTGCTGAGCATGCTACTGCTGCTTTCCATTTATGAATCTGTGCTGCAAACTGGATGTGGGCTCATCCTGGGACTGCTCAGGACAAGACTGTTACTTCAAGTAGGACAAAGGGCAGAGAGTCTGGGGCTCTGGAAACATCACAGTTAATCATACTGGAAAGGAGGGAGGAAAAGCTCTACCTTTGAAGAGTCTCCCCACAACAGCTCTGAACACTTTTGCAGCACTGGTCTTCATTTTAAGGTCCATTCATTAGTATTTTGGGCATAACCACTGGTCTCTATTGAGTACAGACAGATCTGCACGTAGTAAGATGTTGTAGGATGAAAGACAGTAGAAACTAAAACTCAGAATGGCAAGATTCCCATAGAACAGAAGAATTATTTTAAGGTATGTGAGCCTTTTGCTTATTCTGTAATTGGTTGCACTGAGGAAAAAAAATTGTGTGAAGTGCAGAGGAGAATACTTAGCTCACTTACAGATTTTATTCATAAATGGTAACTGTGATGGCACCTGTAACATACTGTAAAAGTTGAAATTTATCATTGTTTCTTTCATTACACTCATCCACTGATGTAGTGAGGCATAATTACAAGATGGACATGAACACATGTCTGAATTTTGCATGCAGCAGGGTTAAGTGTATTTATATCCAGCCGTTCAAAATACCTATGAACTCCAATTTCTAAGACAAAATTACTTCCTAGTGAAAGCATGCATTACATTTCTGCTCATTGTAAGGATGAGATAGTTACTGTCTCTTCTTTTCTTGTATTGTACAGAAGAGATATGTATTTTGTGCAATGCTGCCAACTACAGACCCAAAATTATGACATTGTTTTCTGTTTGATTCCTTAGCCACTTGGAAATACTTATTTTTAACAAGAACTGTAGTAAAATTCCCTAGAACTCTGCAGCTGGTATAACTTTGTACCTGCAAAGCAGGTGCTGGAATATGCAACTATATCAGGAAATCTGTATTCCACAGTCATCTCAACAACATTTTTCCAACTGTATGAAGCTGTGTCAAATACTGATTCACATGATTACTTCCATTACCCTTGCTGCTAGAGAAAACTAAGACTGTCCTGAGAAACTCACTGAATTCCAAGAAGTGTGAAAGCTCAAAAGGAGTATGGGAGCCAGGCGCAAAGAACAGCAGTTTAAGAAGTCTCCTTTAGTATCCTCCCCTACACTCTTCAGCTGAATACAATTGCACAAAATCTGAGAATACCCAAAGTGAAAGGAAAAAAAAAAATCCCACAAACAGTAACACAAGGAGACAGATCTAATTGCCAGATATAAAATAAACAAAACAGCTGTCTAAGGAAAAACCTTATTTGATACCCTGTTAAGAAATAGCTGTGTCATGTTAATGAGACCATCTGAAGACTGGGAAAGCATTATTAAACAAACTCTCTTCAGGGACTAACCCTTGCTTTACAAGTAACATGCTGGCAACTCAGCCTACCTATCAGCTATATTCCTCCCTTCACCCACATCTCTACCAGCCCCTCTCTCCAAGGTATATTTATTTAAATTTCCTCTCGTAGCAACTTCATCTGAGAAATCTAATCTTCATCCTTTTCCAAAGAGGAAAGAATTTGTGAAACCTAATTCTTGCATAGCTTAGATCAGTAATGAAGGATACAATGATGAACTGCATTAAAATCTAGCAATGCCAGAATTTGTTTGCATTTTATGTTGGCAAGGATTCTATCTGTTTCAGTACATCCATTTACAACACCTGCCTGGAATGCGTTCATAAAAGGTTGTTTTCTACTGCATATTCTAGCCAGTAGATGATAAAAAAATACCTACTAGATCACAGAAATGCATCCCAGTTTGCCTTAAGAACGTAACTCTGAACAGTACTGACTTTAAAGAAAAACTAAAAACATTACTGTTGCAGTTTCCTTATTTGTCAGACAGGCAAAACACTACCCACATTGCTGATTCATATGGTATCATCAGACAGCAGTGCACAGGAAGCTCTACAGGAAGACCACAAAAGCTGACGAGTGTCCAAAAAGGGACAGATAGGCAGAAACATACCATAAGAACATACACACCCCACTGGAATCAGGAAACGACAAAGCTAGCAAGTGAGCAAGCTATAGCTCCTACCAATCATTAACCCTCAAAAAACTACTCCTTGAAAAGGTATGCTTCTTTTCTGAAAGAAATGAGATGAGGAAAATTTGAGTAGTTTTTTACAGCAGGGAGTTGCTATTTAAAACATTTTGCAATGCAGTGAATGAGTACACCACTATAGCAACGGCAGCCAGTGCAAGTCATTGTTTATCACACAAGAAGGACATGAGCTACAAGGCTTTACTGTCATGCTCCTCTCTGATTAGAATGGTTCTGCTTATAAAAGTTGCCCCAGAAAAAGAACTTTTTTTTTTTAAAACAGGGCCTTCCACAAGGAGTCTAATAATAAGGTCACACAATTTCTTTTCTCTGTCAGGAGTACTAGAATATCCCACAGGTAAAATTAAAAACTTCCAAGACTCAGCTTGGAAAAATGCTGACCTGTGTTAGACATTTTTCATAGAACGGGATTTTCAAGCAGTAAATGAACTATATACAACACAGTATCATTACAAAAATTCTGGAAGAGCTTCTGAAAATTGACAAGCCTGCAAAAATAGACGTATCTCCTCTAAATCACAAAAGGGTCCTTAGAATCTTCCTGACCATGCTTTAAATACCACCTGCATGGTCTATGTTTTCTCTTTCAGAAATGCTTTGTTTATCTCAGTATGCAGGCTACTCTGCAGCCTCTGCGAAGATGTGTCCATTCATGCATTCCTCAATCTTTTCATATGCAGTCTTAAACACCTTCCCTTATAAACAACTTTGAATCAGACACAAGTAACTCCAACTTTCTTTAATAAAAATCCATTTCATACTGCATACATAACAGTAGATACATCTACTAGACATATTTTCATGTCTTTTAGTGATGTCTCAGTTCAATACCAACAGCTCCTCCACAGCTCATGATCAAAGTGCCACTTAACTTGTTTTACTGCAGAAGTTTTTAAAAGCTGATTACAAAGTGGCAAGTGGTTGGAAAAACTCAGTCTTTTTCAAAACCAAGACTAAATATTGAGGTTAACTTCTCCAAATTCCTACTGCACAGCTAAATTAAAATATCCATAAATTATTTTTGAAAAATGCCGCCACATTTCATTTATCCTCTGCCCTTCTTTTATTAGTAGACTACAGGCTACAGCAGAATTTACAATATCTGGTATGTTTTTACATTGCTTTATTTTCAATCCTTCACCATTACTCTTTCAACTTTTCAAAGGTCAAGGCAGTATTTAAAAGTTGAGAGTGACAGAGAAAGTAAAAGAAAGAAAAAGAGAAAAAAAATAACTAAAAAAAAATCCATGAAGTTCTAGAGTTATATTTCAGCTTTAAAGAAATCATTTTTCAATCCAGACTTTGAATAAAAGCAGCTTTAAAACATGTACATGGTCAAAGGAATAATAAAAACATGTGTTAAAAGTGGCTCAAAAACATTCTGTGCCAGAAATCAGTTTTACCCAATTCCACAGGTTTACAACTGAGAGTAAAACCTATTAGTACTCTGTATCTACAAACTGACTTAGAAGATTAACAACTAAACAGTAAACCAAGTTTTAACTCTGGCCAGTAGGTCATATTAAGAGAAATGGTAAGTCATCATCAGAAACAACCTGACTCTATCATTTGTCCCAGTGAAGTGCTCGGAAACTCGTATGTGTGACAGAAGTAATGAAGAGACACATGAGTGTTAGAGAAATGTAAGGAAGCAACTCTTTGTAGTTACCATCCCCACAAGCCAATATTCAGCTTTCTTTGTCATGTTTGAAACTGTTCACAGAAGTGACTTGCTCATAATAAATGCTTTTCTCACCTACCCAGTAACTTAGGTCTATCATAGCAATCTGAACATTAAACAATCTCTACACTTTCTTGACAAAGATGAAGCACACAACCATAGCCTTGTGATTGTCTGTTTGTTATGTAACTGTTAGGAAGAAATTAAAATATAACATGACTCTGATTTTTCTCTGCCAACCTTGGATTCTTGCCCCATCACTCACCTTTATGCAATCACCCAAAGTGAATACAAAGTCTAAGAGTGGAGCTATACGGGCCCATAGCCTGAAAACAGGTAGACATGTGATTGGACTGATTAAGTGGGAGTATGTAATCACCTTTTCAATGTGCAGACTTTAAGCCTAATTTAACCAGGCAGGAAAAAGAGCAAAATAATATTTCAGAAATATAGAGGTCAACAGAATGATGTAAATACCTCTACTGGGTGACACATTGAACAATACAACACAAATTATACTTCAGAAACAAAAAAAGGGGGGTGGGGGGAGGAAGGAGGGCAGGGTGGGTGTGTTTTGGTTTTTTTGTGGGTTTTTAAACTACTCTTTTGTGAAGCCAAGGCTGAATCTTATTTTAAGACAAAACCTGCTTGCATCTCAGACATTGTAATTTTTACCATATAGGAAGAGCACACTGAACAAGGGACTGACAAAATCGGGAGAAAAATATTGTCCATTTAATCTGAAGAACTACTAATTGATTGCAGTAAACCTTATTTCAAGCATCTTGTGTGTTGCTGGAAATTACAATGAAGAAACAAGTAACTTTTAGTCATTCTTCATAGTAAGACCAGAATACACCAGGATCTGAATTCCCAAAAAAAGTTTACTGTGACAAGAAAATATATTCATAAATTTTCAGAGGAGAATATTTCAGTCTGAAATTAATTTAGAAAGAAGTATTAGACAAGCTTAGCCTATCTCCTGTAGAAATAAATTAAGTAATTAAGAAACTATTACTTTTAAGTATTTTCTTCTTGAAAATACATATATATGATTATGTTTATCCATTATCTCTATAAAACTGTATTGTATAAATACCTGTATTTATATAGTGGCTGTTAATCATGAAGAAAGTCAGAATCATTCCAAGAGTACACAATCTCACTACCTTAAAAATTATGTGCCAAACTCCCATTACACATAAAAGCTGCACTGAGCGCATTTCTCATCTTCATCATGAAAGAACACACCCACGTGAACATTTCCTTTCAGACACACAATATGCTCTGCAAGCAAAATAATTAAATGATAAACATACCTAAACAGAAGTCAGAAAGTAATTTTTAAAAAATGCTAGAAACATGCTTTCCTGCATTTGTGGCCCTCTATCCAGTGTGTGAGCAGATCATAAAATCTACAAGAATCTGCCAGCATTATTACCACCCATTAGTTCTCCACTCTAGCAGGAACTGTAGAACAATGGAGCTGTAAAGACAAAACATGGCCATCAGGCCTCACACGAATGTTTTTGTATATGACTTACTACATCTTGTTAGTGAGAGGCAGTTAACAATCACTTAAAATGTTGCGTTTAAAAAACCAAAGAGCTCCATGTAAAATGAAATATTTAAAATGGAAGGAAGAAATCTTTTTGCTCTGCAAAAAGAGTAGCTAAAATTTAGTTTTCAAATTTATGTTGAACTGCAAGCTGACAATTTTTGCATTTTGTATCAGTAAAATTAACTGCTATTTTACTGGAGAAAGGAAGATTGTTCATTTACCTACATGTTCATTTTAAATAAAGGTATTCTGAGCTCTTCATGGGAGCATTCAACTTTGCTTTTCCAGCTTACTTCTCATATCCCATCATTTTCCCCACACATTTGGCAAGACAGTTAGAACTTGAGCTTCTGTTGGCATGAAGTATGAAACACTTAAGCAGAATATAACAAGGTGAAACAAGCAATTTACTAATCCATTGGAGCAAGACCTCTGCTCTAAAGAGAGAGCAAGCAAATGAGTGACTAGGAGAACAGAATGTAAACTACTACATATATGGGGGACTATTCATTTGTTTTAATTTTATTCAAATATAAAGAAGGAAAACAGCTGAAAGTAGGACAAAATGGTAGGCCACAGGTAAGTACTTAAAGATGCACTGAGGTCAAAGGTATGTAAGACTGAGGAGGTGCCAGAAAGAAAGGCAAGGAATGAGAGGAGCAAATGACTGACAGGAGACTGATAAAAAAGATGAGAAAGACAGCTGAGGAGAGGCTGCTCTCTATTTAAGATTGTCAAAGTCCTCACAAAGGACTCTTTACAAAGCACTCAGGAACAAACTGCTCATGGCTTTACTGGAATCCCTAAAGCACACTGATCAATGTCCCCATGGGAGGAAACAGTGCTATGGGGGAGATGGGCTTTCCCTCATATTACAGCTCAGGAGAAAAAAAAGCAAGCTATCTTCAGTTCCTTTGTCTGAATACATGTGGCTAAAAGACCATGATATTTTAAATCTTCTATATACTCTTGTATGTTATCTGACTGCAACTATCTATTTCTTGCTAAAGTGAAGCCTATGGAGCTTCCTGGTATTAGAAGTATTTAACTCTTCTGGAAGACTTGCTATTTATCAGGTAATTTTACATTGGTTTTGACTGCTTGGACAAACACCTCAGAGAACCTAAATACTAACCAAGCACTACAGATTGTTAAATACTAACCAAGAACCATACATGTTTCTCCATCTGCTTGAACAGCCATTTTATTATCCCTGTGCCAAAGCAATAAGCATTTTATTTCACTCTCCCAAGAACATCATTCTTGCTCTTTTGTTAAATAAATCCTCCTCTAAACTGAAAAACTTACCCTCCCCATTTGCACACTACTGCTCTAGATTCAGTCCTTCACACTCTGTTTCAGATGAGGTGTCTGTGGGAGGCCCTTTCCTCCAAACCATGTTTGCTCAACATCAAATTTCACCAAGAGATCTAAAACACTTAACATCCCCAACTGTTTACCCAAGACAAAAACTTATGCAATCTGATTCCACACCTGCTCCTATTGTCCCACTTCTGCCTGTAATTTTATTAGCTTTTTCCAGTGGATCTGTCTGACATAGAAAAAAACAAGCTAACAAAGCACTTATGGACTTGAAGATAATGCCAGTAAGATTTTGAACTTTGAAAGCATTTCTGCTATCTGCTCATTTTGACTGCAAAATATTTCTCAAAGGAAACAGGCATAAATACAGACAAAAATTAATCAAAAAACACTCAGAAACTTAACAGGAAACGTCTACCACAAAACTTGCTTTCATGTTTCCAGCTTCTTGAAAAACTTTCCTGTAGCCTGTTTTTAAAGTCTACAGTTACTCACATTAGTTTTATTGTTATGAATATTTAAGAAGTCTCAAAGGAAATTATGGGAATGGGATTCAAGTAAGGTTTCCTGCATGTTAATCACCATGGGGTGACACCTTCCTGATACTGTTAGCTGGAACAGAGATGCAACTTATCTTTTGGAAGTTACATTAAAATGGAATAGTATAGGACAACAGTGGTATTTGGTGTTTGGTATAGTAGTAGATTCATTTGTCTAAAAAGACAAACTGAAAAAAGCATAAACCTGTATTTCATTTTTTAGAAAACAAGCATTTGAATACCTGTGGTTGCACATGAGTTAGTTTGTACAAACAAAATTCTACAAAAGACAGGCAATTTTCAGAATTGCTTCTGAACATTTCTATAAAAACTAACACTTTCCCTTATTTCATAAAACACTTGTTCCTGTAAAATTCAAAAGCCATACCACCTTCACAACTTCTAGTTAAAGAAGCAATGGAAGCACAGCACAATATACTCAAAAGGAAACTAGGAAGTCTATAAGCAACCATTTCCTATGACAAATTCCTGAGAGATCACACGCACCCATTATCTTAAACCTCAGAAGAGCTCACATTCTGAAGTTTAAACGTGTAAAAATAACTGTCTTTCATGATATAATGCTCTACCATCAGCTGAGATATTAGCTTCTAAGCACAGTTACATTTCTCAACAGGCTTTCACTATTCTGATAATGAATCTTTCAAAACAGTTGTGAAACTTAGAACTTGCCTTCTGCTACGTCAGTTATACTGGAATAATCCAACATAAATGTTGTGATGTTGTACACCACACAAAGAATGCAGCTGTCTACTGTGTTCAGATTCAAAATACTTCAATTTTAATAAATCACAGTTAATGGTATGAAAATTGGTACAGTAAGAGAAAACCATTTATAATGTAGCCCCAAAATCTACTGCACAACATGAAGAATTTGACCAAAAAAAAGGGTAATTTTTCTTTAGGCCTAACCACATCAATAACAGTTTGCCCTGCAATTTTCTAAACTGCAGTGTACAACAGCTACTGTGCTAAAAATATGCTGTTACTCAAACTACGAGATATTTTCTCCAGAGATAGGACTTCCTGATAGGAGATTCAAATTAATAGGAAGTGCCTTTCCTGTGTTTTCTAGACTGCTAGACTAATGAGTTTGTTTTCAACAGCCTGTAAAAAAAGAAGGAGCAGATTTATCCGTTGACTGGTGTTCAGTGCTTTAAAGTGAAGTGACCTTGTATACAAAGCCAAAGTATAGTAGACCACAACTGTGTCTATTTAGGCACAACACTGTAGCACGATTGGTTTTTCCTGTATTCCTGACAGAATTTGCACAGGAATTGCCTTCAGAACCTGGTAGTTGGTGACTTTTATTTTACTCTGCAAGTAGCCCTATTAGAAACTGATGCGAATGCTTTTGAAGGAGCTGAGCACAGACAGACTCTCCTATTTTCAGCAAAGTAATTATTATGTAGAGAAAGGGAACAGTTCTGGCCACGTTTATATTGCTATGCCAAATCTACCTGACTCACTCAGCCATATAAAAACACTACAAAAAGTCAGCACATATAAAAAGTAACTACAGAACACATACTCTGTAATAAAATACAAGGAAAAGAATAATCCTAATTATCATTAGGACTTCCAGTGACAGTCAACACGAATTTTGAAGAAAAAATGTGCTTTTCGATCAACTAACTTTACAGGCCAGTATGCTTCATACTTTGCACACAGTAAAAACATGGAGGCAAAAGGCTGATATGCAAATGAAAATGCAGTTTTAAAACTAATCAGATATTTTATTGTGATTTATAGAGGATGAGGGGAAAACTGACAGCTCCAGTACAGAGTTAGACACGGAAATTTAAGTCAAGAGTCTTATCAATTACAAATTTTTTGATCTTTTTCATGTGTATGAAAACCCTCACCCAATGTTAAAGAAGGTTAACAATATTGATTCTGACAGATGGGATCCTCCTGACTTCCTCCTGCATGAAGTACAGTCCTGCAAGACTCCAGTTATTGCAACATTACATCACCAACGAAGTGATGATCATCTGCAATGACTTCAGCAAATGCAAATGAAAAAATAACTCATCGTTAACCTGCTAATAAGCTTTATCTTTCCAACTTCTAAGTTAGCTGTTTTAAAACATATACAGCCAACAATTCTAATAATTAAATTTCATACGTTTAGACAGAAAAGATTCTAGTATTAACTGAAGTTTATCTCATTTTCTCTTTCCCAGTTAATGGAAGCTTTTTCTAATTGTAAATGTCACTGCTCTTTTACAGTTTCTCTTAACAAAAAAAAGTAGAATAAAAGAACTTTTGAGTAATTTATTGAAGAAAGTATTACTTTCATCCAGGACTACTAGATAATTATTAAATACTCTTTCACAAGATGGAAAGTCAGGTGAGCCATCCATTTTGTGACAGATCTTAAATTCTCCATTTGACAAGGCTGCTGATAATGGATCGAACGTAAAAATGTGAACGAGTTCTCAGGAACTTCTATCAAATAATGCCTGCTTGAGCAGGGAGGCTGGACCAGATGATCCACTGCAGTCCCTTCTAATCTGACCCATTCTGTGATTCTATGATATTAGGAGATATAGACATGTAATTATGTGGCTTACCATGTATTTTAATTAAATAGTAAGCATTTCACTGCCAATTCACAGAATGAGACAAACTATTGTAGTTACCTTACTATTAAAATCTGAATATTTTAAAAAAATTTTAGAAAGTCAAATAGTCAGAGATGAACCTTAGAAACATTTCAAATGTATTTTGTCCTTTTAAACTGCAGTAACAGCATCAATCTCAGAAGAATCTGATTGTTTTAAGGTCTTGTGTAGAAAATTTTAATTTAACAATCTATTCACACACAAACAGATATCCCCACCTATTTTGCTAATAATTTGAATTTTTTCCACTTGTAATGTAATAGCAACCCTTAAGCAGTTAAGTTTTGCTACACATCAGAAGAATGGTTTAACTGTGCTTTAATGAGAGCACAGCCTCACAGGAAAAGACAAGTTACTGAAGTTGAATGGCAGCCTGCCATTAAACCTCTGTTCTGTGACAATCCCCCTCAGGCACCTTAAGAGAGATCTCATGTTTAAAAGCAGATTTGTGTTGTAAAAGTAGAAAAAGGCAGAGAGCTAAATGCAGGACAGGAAACGCCCTTTAATTCTGAGCTTTTAGTATCACTTCTGTGATGTGTCATTTTTTTTAAGACCTTCAGTATATTTCCCAAAATAAAAAAGAGGAAAAACTTCAGCTACAGAAATAAACAAAAATCTCACCTTGTTATTTTCACACTTGTATGGAATTTTGAGGGTATCCATGGCCTTGATCATGGCCTGCATTGCTGTAAATATATTCTGGTACACCAGTTTTGTAAAGCCCCTTTTGTCTTCATCAGAGTAACCTGATCCATGAATGATTCTCATCTGCTTGATAAATGTGCTTTTGCCACTCTCTCCTGTGCCTGCAAGACAAATAAGAAGGATATGCTTTACCCACTGGACACAAACACGACTTTTTTTGCACAATGCTGACAGCTTGCTTACTGCAGGGCTGAACAGTGTCAAGTGGTGCTTGGAAGGTAACTACATGGACCAGTTCAGGGTCAAACAGCAGCATCAGCAGCAACTGAATTAAAATTTGAATTTTGATTTAACAACTAAACTAATGAGCAAAATGGCACTCCAAAATATACATATTATAAGATTGCATATTTGAAAATCTTTCATTCTTAAAGACGTAGTTGTCCAAAACTCTAACTTTACGAGACATTTCATCACAAAAATTCAGAGAGTAAGAAAAAAATCTTCCTAGGTTAACTCTCAGGACATTACAGTAATCTACTGGTATTACAAGCAACTGATATAGCTGTGATTTGGTTTTTTGGGCGTTTTTTTGCAGGGGTGTTGGCTTGTTTGGGCTTTTTGTTTTGTTGTGTTTGTTGGTTTGGTTTTTTGCTCGTTTGTTTTAGGTGGGTGCAGTTGGGTTGCAGTTCTTTTGTTTTAAGCTATTATTGGAATAAACAGAGCCCATCAAACTTCAATCTCAGAAGCATATGAAATCACTGTTAATTAAAATTTGGTTTGTATTTATTAATGAGCAGTCATTAAACTTCTTTTGCATGTTTTTATACTTTGTACTAAAATTAGTTTATTGATGAAATATGACTACTTGTCAACTTAAAGATAAGATCTGCTTGTTGGCAACTTCACAAAGGTTACAACACGCAACATTTTTCCTTTGCTCCAATTCAACAAGCTCATCTGTGACTACAACAGCTTATCTATATTATCCCTGTGTTTGCTTAAGAGAAAAGTTGAATCTGCACAGCTACATAAGCCCTGTGTTCACCCAGCCACTCAGCTCTGCAGAAAACAAAACTCATTGCTCAGTGCTGTGTTTTTCAAACTTTCAGCCTGGGCTTCATTTTAATAATTTCTGTGAATCTTTCATGCCTCATACCATAATACTCATGACCAGGACAAAGGCAGCTTTATAGGCCTCTTACATAATGTTTTAGGTGTCTTCTCAGAAAAGTGTGTTTCACAGCAGTGCAGTTTACAGGAGTAACCCGTAACTATTTCTGAGATAGCACACACTGCAAACAAAACCTAAGCCTCTAAAAGCTTCTGTCCTTACCACGACCATAATTTTGAAATACTCATTCCCATTTCCTGCACACATATAATGAACTTCTAATGCAGGTTTTCCTTACACACACACTCCCAGAAGATCAAACATGATGTTATATATTACAGAATCAGAATGGTTTGAGTTAGAAGGGACCTTAGAGATAATCTCATTACAACACCCCCTTGCCATAAGCAGGGACATCATCCACTAGACCAGTTTGCTCAGAGCCCCATCTAACCTGACCTTGAATACTGCCGGGGATGGGGCATCCACAAGTTCTCTGGGCAATCTATGCCAGTGTCTCACCACCTTCACATGTAAAGAATTTCTTCCAGTATCTAAGCTAAACCTGCCCTCTTTCAGTTTAAAGGCATTTATCCTTGTCCAATCACATGCCTCGTAAAAGTACCTCTCCAGCTTTCTTGTAGGCTCCATTTAGGCAACAAAAGGCTGCTAGATCATCTCCCTAGAGATCTAGACACTGACTGATACTAACCTGTGCTTTCTACAGCCTCATCCATTCATTACAGAACAAGAAATACATTATGGCAATACATTCCTAAAATTTTACCTATTTACCATAATAAACAAAAACAACAGTGGGTAACAGCCTGAACAGAATCCTTGAGTGGGCCTGTTTCACCTGGTGAAAAGAAGAAAACCCAAAATTATGTAAGAAAAAATCTACATACTCTTCTGAGAGCATATGAATGCCTTATGGGCTCGGTTAGCCACTGCTTTCACCGCCATCATCCTACGAATGCCTCTAGCTGATACAAGGCAAGGGCAAAGCTGAAATGGCAGCACAGTGGATCAGCAGAATGGACCAATGGGAGATAAAACTATACTGAGACCAATTTTCTGCTGGCTACCACTGCGCATTTAAATTGGTCAAGTCAGTTCTCTGAAGCCAGATGAGCAGTATTTTCTCGTCTGTCAGAAGACTGTTGAGGCCACACAACATACCTGAATCTCAGTCATAATCAGAATACCACCACACTCCCTCATCTTCTAAAAAAACATGACTTTTAACCTCCCCCCCATCCTAACATAGCTCCTAGTACTTAGGCCAGAACTGAATATTGTGACTGAAAAAACCCCCACACTCCTGATTCAAGCACATAGCTTGGTTGGTCATCTGACTTTTAAAACTCTTCCCCTAATAAAAGTCAACCTAAATGAATGAATGAAAAAAATTAACTGTCTTCTAAAAATAATAAAGAAATGTCAGTAATAGTGATGAACTCCCATTCAATCATGGCATAGAGGATTATCAAAATTTGTAAGAGCTTAGCACCTTAAAAACTGAAAATGTTTTAAAACCACTTCTATTTTTTTTTCTTGAAATGTTAATAGAAACAACTATTACTGCATCATCAAGAACTGTACAACCAAAGATCGGAAAGTACTTCTAGCAGCATTATATCCAAAAGCAGAATCAGGAAAGAAGTCAGATTGCTTAAATGCAGAGTAGACCCTTATGCATGCACTTGCATGCACATATATACATATCACGTACAATTTATTGTATTGTTATTTCTCCTGGTGCACATCCTGCAAAAATCAAGCTACAGAATGCTGAAATGCAACATTCTTTGCTCTGTGAAACTTATGGGAAAACTTTAAACATGGTTAATTTTAAATAGGTGACAATGCAGCTACTGGCAGAGTAGTTTCAGAACTTGCCGTAACTGACAAAGAAGATACAGGAGACTAATTTATACTAGAGAAGCCCAGAATGACAAGCCTTTCTTTCATGTGGTTGTGCTGTGCATACCTGTACTTGTTTTTGTATTTCTCTGCATTGAACTTAAAAAAAAAATCTCTAGTATCTTCAGATCAAGTATGAGATTGTTTTTTAACTAAACAAACATACCAATCTCTAAGCAAAATTCTCACTGGCATCTGTTAAACAGAAACACTGCTAAACTACAACTGGTGGTGTTTTTTTCTCAAGTCTGACCTATGAAAAGCCAAGAAAACCCACTATTTTATTTTCTGAAATTTTATATTTAAATTAGATAGAAGAGGACATTCATAACATGTTAGGAAGAAGGAGAAAGCCATTGAAATCCACTACCCTGTTAGTCACTGTACACACACATTTACAAGGAACTGTCAAAACTACCGTGTGTACATTTGCAGAACACTGACTATCATCTTGGGGCTTGGATGCAGAAAGAAGCCTAGAAGTACCTGGAAAGTGAAGATTCATGGGTCAGAGTGGAATCAACGTCCTACACAGATGAGCAGAACCATACTATAACCACAGTTTCATCAAACATTTACTCAGACAAAGCAGTCGGTTGTACACTGCCTCACAGATTTACAGAAAAGTGGAGCAATCAACCTCATCAGACAGTAAGTAGCAGAGTTAACTGCTAGGAGGATTAAGAGCTAAAACAGTAATAGAGAGGTAACGCATGAGAAGAAAAACACTTGATTTCAATTACTGAAGTTACATTTCACTTGGAAGACAGTTTCATGCCTTCTATGCTACTACTAATTCAGTGATAACGAAAACAAAAAATATGGTTTGGTCTGTTGCTGTTCCAGCAGTGGAACGCAGCAGGATTACATTTCCACTGAAACCAAGTATGGCTAAATGAAAACATAAAACTGTGCAGAATTCAGGCCTTGGACCACCTTGGCTTTGTAGATGACAAATCAGTTGAAATGTATTACGGAATGCATGAGACCATCCCGGGAGCTGAAGCAAAAAAGCCAGTCTGTCCTACCACTTAGAACAGCAGCTTTTGGGCTCACAGCTGAAGGCTACTGTTGGGAGGGGTATTCGGTTGGTAAGACTCTGTAGCAAAACTCCCTGAGGTAGAGGTGAAGCTCCCCAGCTCACCCTGTAACATCTGGACAAGTTTGGGAGCAGGAGTAGAGTATCTCTTCTCCATCAAAAGAAGGCAGCAAGGCTAGTGAAACAAGGAGGCTCCCACACAACCAGCTCAGTCCACCTGATGTGGTCATGTACCTAGGCAGGCTGTGTTCTCATCCTCACATTTTATGAAGGGAGCCTTGCCTCTACAACAGCCCTGTCAACAGCTGCCACAACGGAGTTGTCCTGCTTCAAGCTGGAACAGCTCCTGCTCAGGCAGCCCTTTTTAACAGAAGACTGTCAGTCACTCTATGGAACTTTTTTCTCTATTGTTTAAAAAGTATTATCTCCATGGCACTGTATTGCTGTATCACGCCTCTTGAAAGATACCTAAGTATCAACCTACACCTCCAATCAATTTATACTACTGTAAGTTAATAACTGAAACTGACCATTTTCATCTTGATCATAGAAACACCAAAAAATTTAAGTGACAACTCATCCAGAGACATGGACAGAATTCCTGTAAGGAATTACCAGTCCTGATAACGCATACATTAGGCATATTTGTATTTTTCATAAAATGAACAGTAGTACCAGTAGTATCTTCCTTGTGTGATTATCTAATTCCTTAACTGACATTAACAGATTAAGCCTCACAAGAATTGCTTGATGTTAGGAAACATTTCAATGGCAATTCACTTAGAGTTACAGAAAAGCCTATGAAATAGGACAGCACTTCAAATTTCAAGCAAAAAAAGCCAGAAAATGAGCTAAGGTGCCCTGAAGTCTGCTCCTACATCAATAGCACCATATTTTGCAGTTATGTTAAAAACTGAATGGAATAACTACAAAAAGCCAAGTAAGGTGAGAATCCCAGCGATGGGTTTTTGAGATTTAACAATGTACAGGTTTAAGTTAAGAATCACTTAGGAAAAAATGGGAGAGGGACACATAATTGTTCTGTCACCACGTGTCTGCTCCACTGACAGAGTATCTTTAATTTAAAATCACTACATAATCTTCTTACTTGTTTTGCTTACAAGCCGCATCTGCATATTCCACTTGCTTTTTAAAAAAAACTAAGCATATAATTATTTCGCCATTCACTAAATTATCTTCTCTGTATCATTTTAGTAAACTATAAACATTTTGCTAGGATGACTGTCAATATTCTACACAATATTATTTCATGAATTACAAATGTAACAACAAAAAAGAGCATGGCAAGATGAGAAAATATTTATTGCAAAAAATAAGAAAGGATGGATAGTTTTATGAAGTAGCTCATGAAAGAGATAATTACCTCAAATAAGGAACATGAAATATCTACATTCATGTAGAGCAATTTGTTTCAAGAATAATCTTGAGTATCTTAAATATTTATGAAAAACTAAGCAAATGTTATCCATTACAAATATTTCTGAAATTGTTCCATCATTTCCTTACCAACACTATAAAAATTATATTAAACATCCTCCTTAAAAAAGGGAAAGAACACCTCCCATTATGTGGACAGCTAGTCTGAGTGCTTTCTGTAGCAGAAAAATCCTCTTACAAATTTAATCTGGTTGTTTTTGAGAAGGTAATAAAATTAAGATTTTGCTTGTCATTCTAGTGCAGCCATAAAACTTAGAGAAACAAAACTAATGCCCATCCATCATTGTACAAGTGATGCACTCAAAACACTTGAAGTGACAACTACAATAAAGCCTAAGACAGATACTGAATTACTGACAAAAAACTGGAAGGAAATGGAAGATAGCATTAAAACATAAGATGCTCTGCAGCTTCTTAAATTAATGTTAATTCAAGCTTTTTCATGAATCAGAACCTCAAACTCCTTTACAAGAAATACAGTTAATCAAATGCAGTTTTGTGCCAGATAATCAAAACTACACTGCAAAACTATTATTATGCAGCTAGGCACAACTCATTACTGAAAGTCAGCATCCTCTTCTCTTCACCTCCAATTCAGAAAAAAAACCAAACCTAACCAGCCAAAACACCCAAACCAGCAAGCCTCCCCAAATCTAAACAATCAGCCAAATAAGCAACAAAAAAATTACCACCACCGCCTAAGCCTCCACCTAACAAAACAGAACCTCCTCCTTATCTTCTATAGCTATGAACAGATAATTTTTACCACTTTAGAGGTATCTTTTTATGCTTTAGGTGTAATTCAAAGGCAAGAAAGTGAGAGAAGAGACAAACTGGCTGCCTTTACAGAGGACAAGTAATTTCTCAAGAATTCACACAGCTTTGCAAATGGGTTCAAAGCAGTACAGGATCCCACCTTGTGTGACCTTCTCCTCCCTTCTCCTGAAAGGATCCCTTTTGATAAATGACAGACTCCCTAAAGAGAAACAACTCTTGCCAGTCTGTGCTTAATTTTCCATTTTATACAGTTTGGAGCAAGTTCTACAAATTCTGCCTGAAGGACTCAGCTGTGCACAAAAAGTGTGACAAATCAAATTTCACCCTCAAAAATATTTTCTTGATGCTACTCACAACTCAACTGAAGACTGAACTGTTTAAAATCAGTCTGTTGGCCACTCTTCTTCCATGGAAATGTTATAAACAAAAGCAGAAGCAAACATCAGCATTCATAAAAGAAGGTATCATACAAACTCTTAACCTCCTTGCACAGAGGAAAGGCAAAATCTGTCTTTAGAAACTTGGGTGTGATTAATTTCAAATGAATGTTCATATGAGGGTGTTGGAAAGCGGACTCCAAGGCACAAGCAAGTCAGTATTGATCATTTATTATCTTGAGATCAGTAACGTACACAACTATCTAAAAATCAACATGTATGTTTTCTGTAAGCTACTTATTAAAAGAAAATGGTAATAATATGCTGACCACCATCTGATTTTGGTGAAAACTACCTTAACTACTAATTGGATAAAGACTGGGTTTAGGGTGTAGATCTTTTTGCTTCCTTCATATTCCAGCTACAGTTCTTCACCTCTACACCTAAGTTGGACTGAAAATGATGCGGGCTGAGACAGGCCATGCAACCATACAGGTCCTGCAGGTCTCCAGGAGGATTCTCCAGGAATTTCAGTATGAGACTTAAGTATCTGTGCACTGCAAGATAAGGCTTGAATTAGCTCCAAGTTTTTATTAAGTAAGATATATAAAATTTACTTACCTAATGATTCAAGTCTTTTGAGTTTCTTTCACTTTCTGTTACTCAGAGGGATTATGAACAGATAAATGTAACTCCTATTCCTAGCAACTCTGAGATACCATTTCAGGGACAGTATAAACCACTATGATTAATCAAAAGCAAGGATAAATACTGGTAGCATTCAAACTGGCAACAATTTTCCTTTATTTTTTACAGAAGGGAATAAGATAGCTGTACTACTTTAAACCCTATGTCTTCAGAAAGGGTGGTCTTCATGTCTAAGATACAGCAAGAGAGTTTGTCTGGCCATCTGGGTTGCCCACATGCCATGGGCTAACATTCTTCTACGCTACAGAAAACTGCAAAATGTGAATATTTCTCTCTTGATATGTTCCATCATCAAATATAATTATCCTGCACAAGAATGTATCAACAAAACAACAGCTGTATTTACCAAGCACACAAAGCCTTGTACTTCGCATGTTCTGCTTTCATAAGGTATAGTTAGAAATCCTGTGACCTGTTTTCTAATCTGTGTTTTAAAGAAGTACTGTAGTACTCAGAATATACTGGATGTGCATTTGCATCCATCTGAAATACCAACATAAACCAGTATATTATGTAATTTATTTTTTACAACATGTTAGTAACACCTAAGTGCAAAAACATGAATTCACCCTTTCCAAAGGGTTTTTAAAAAAAAAAAAAAATTTACTCTATGTTTGTGAGCTCTATTTAGAAAGCCTGATACAAACTTTTGACCTACCACTTACACAAAAAGGGTCCATCCAGGAGCTAGAAGTACACAGTACAGCATTTTCATTCTCAGAATGTGAAAATGCTTACAAGTGAATTGCTTTGCTATACCAAAACAAGTATAAATATTAATTTACTGAAAACAAGTCATATGAATAATAGCACATTTGTTATGATCAAATATTTATGTCGAGTAACATTTCTGATGGTAAATATTATTATCTGAAATTAAAGACTAAGAACAGCAACTGCTTTTGGTATTTTTTCCTCAAGAATAGTTGGCCACTGCTTCCAAGAATGGTATTCACTCCAGTTCCAAGCTTTAGTCTACATATCATGAACCCCTTCCAGGGGAAAAATCCAAATGAATGAATAGAAAACCCCTTTGCTTTTCAACCTTTTTATGTCTTTCATTCATGACAAAGAAAGAACATTTTCATATGGATTGAGAGGATTTAAAAATAAGACAGAAAAGCAAATCATTTCTCCTTACACATGAAGAGAATAGTATTTTTCCCACAAAACTATTTGAGGTCTTTCTATGTTATGTACTCCTGATGAAGACATTCAAGCTCTTCCCTTGGTCTGTTCTGGTTGTGCTTTTTTACTGTTCGTGCTTCAAAGCTCTCTATGACCACTGTACTAGTATGATAACATGACAGCTGTTTCTGAGCACATAATTAGACAAGGTTTAACTTACTGGTATAATTATCAAACTTACACTAGAAACATAAAGGAACTATGTATCAAATGTTGGTATGCAGATACCTGTCAGACAGCTTCCCTGGCCATTCACAGGCAGCACTAGAGGGGAAACAGAGGTTTCTTTCAAGCCTCAAATATACCCCCAGAACTAAAATGATGAAGTAATTTTTGCTTCAGTCTAACTACACACAAACAAGTACAAACAAAGTGCAGGGTCTTCCTAGCAGAGCCCTGAGCTGCCTGCAGCAAGGAATCAGCTGGGGTAATTAGTTATTTTTTAAATACTACACCTTACAGCTGTATTACACATTGCGTATCTTCCTGGTTTCTGTATCTTTCTCCTAAGAGGGGAACACATCTTGAGAGCATCATAAAGGAAACACTTAATGGTGTAAGTGAAAGTTCTACAGTTTTTTCTCTAGTATTTCACCCCTTTCTCTCATGAAGGCGATGCTCCTCCTTCCCCAAGAAAACTGAAGAGGTGGTAGCAACTGAAACCCACGCCCACTTGGTTTCAGGTCCTCTCAGTGAATGAGCATCAATTTCACTCCCACACAGCACCAATTCAGCGACTCCATTTGGGGCATCACTGTCATTACAGCTGATCACAGTGATAAACTGGAAGGAGGGCGGGCTGGAGGGAGCTCAGGCATTTTATAAGGAACAAAGAAACCTCCTAACAGAAAACAGAATGGGCAGGCAGCTTGAGCAGGCACTGGCTGCTGGGAGAGCAAAAAAGGAGGTGAACTGGGGAGCACAAAGGCAAGTCAAGTGCACATACAGCTTTCAAATCAGCAGCTGTAAGCAGCCCTGGGAAGAACTTTTGTGATCCCCTACAAGGCAAAGCTCCTCCTGGCTGGCTTTCACCCCATGGACATGCAGAGCCCAGGGCTGCTCCTCTTGCCAGCCTCCTTTCATGTGCAAGTTTCTCAGAGGCTATTAAGCAACCATTAGAGAGACTCTGTCCCCAAAAGACCCATCCCTTACTACAGGCAGTGTTCCCTCATCTCTTCATCCCCAAGGCACACACCAAGTCCAGCAGGGCTGACAGACCATGATATGAAGCTCTGGAACAGCAGCTATACAGTAAAAACACATTACTCCATTTTTATTTTCATCCCACAAATACTGTGAGAAGCTCAATTGTTGGGTTTGTGTTCCCCTTGTTCCTACATTCAGTGTTGCCCACAACGCTGAGGTGTTTCTCGATGCACACTGGCGTGTGGCAGTGTGCACACTGGCAGGTGTGAGCACATACACTGAAAGCCAGGCAGGCTCCGAGGCTGAGTCTGTTATAAATCCACCCAGAGGGAAGCACAGTTCCAGACATTGTGGTACATTTCCTGCAGCTTATGGCAAATCATCCTTAACTTGACAGTGCTTTTTTAACTGCTACTTCCCCTGGGGAGTCACTAGTTCTTGAGTTACTAGTTCTTGAGGGTTTTTGCTGTCCTCTTGCATTTTATGTATTCTGAGGCACTGCAAGAAGCCATACACTAATTAAGCAGCTCCTCCAAAATGAAGGCAGACCCCTTGCACACTTTATCCCCCTGCAAGGAGAGGGGACCTGGGCAAGTCAGCTCATTAGCTGGATAGCAGTGACACAACTGTTACATTATCATAGTTCTTATTTCAACCATTTCAAATCTAGTGAGTTCGGAATAATATTGAAAAAGCAAAGATTGAACAAATAATGTTTTAATAATGTTCCTTGTTTATTTTAATATAAATACCACCTATGCACATACTTTCATGTGCATACATACACACACAAAGTGATGAAGGCTCTAAAGACATAAATATACCACCGGCACTCTCTGAATTGAAGAAATCAGGTCAAGGGTAATATTACCACAGAACAATTTTATAATTAAAAAAATTATAATTAGATTCCACACACCCCCCCAAATCCCTGCCTTTTGTTAAGAAGAAAAAGTAAATTGAATAGCTAAGTCCTGAGAGGACATCCTTGCTACCTTTACACACTACATCATATAGGTATTTCCAATGCTCAGTATGTGACAGAAATGCAGCATTCTTTTCAGATGCTGCATTTGCTCATGCAAATAGACAAAAATTTGAAAACTTTAAGCTTGGGAAAAGCGAGGGATGAAAACTACTAGTGGGTCAGCAAGAACATGGACTGTCATGGTCAGTAAGAACAGGGACAAGTAGGCAGATTTTACGGTCAAAGCATTCGGTGCCATCATTCTGTATTTGTGTTTTTAAGAGCAGTATCCTAGCATGCACACTGCTTAAAGCATCGCTTTGGTATGGCTGAACAGAGTAACAGTTTAATGTTCTGCTTCTCCAGCAGACAAAGTCAGGACCCAGCACTCTGGAGTGCCACACTGTCGCAAGACAGCATCCACGGCTTGTGCCCATCACTGCTCAGACAGGGCCCAGCTCTCTGCTGAGCAACTCTGCCACTGGCCTGCTCAGCTGACCAACTTCAGCAGCTCAGAGGAAGAGTTTCCAGTCACATCTCTGTCATGCATAAACAGACAGCTACAGAACTCTTGGTCTCTTCAAGAGAAACTTTTGATCCTCCTTATAATAACATTGTTGCTGAAGAATATTTATTTAGATCTGATTATATAATCTGATTATATACCAGATAATTACCTACTCTGAAAGTTTTTGTATTTTTTTTGTATTTTTCTTTACTTTACACACCCCATAAACAAAGAATGCATAGATTAATAAATAACTACTTTTTACTTATAAAGGTAATAAAACCCATAAGATAATGTCAATCAGAACTCAGTTAAAATCATGGATAAGCAACACGCCTTCCAGAGTCTCATAAAAGTATCCTTTTGCTGGATACTCTGATAATATTAGAAGAAATCTCCAGAAATCCATGAACTAAAAGGCATCTGAGTTACAATTACTGTTTTACTCAAACATCAGCTACTCTAACCAACAGCATATAGCACCCAGAGATGGATACGTAACTTATGAAATGCCACGTCCTTTCTCTCCTAGAGTCGCCTCATTGCTCTGACCTCTTCTGAAATTACATGTGGCTTTCTGTTTAATTAATTGAAGTCCACATTTTGTTCATTAGCATTTAAGTAAGTTATGTGCATTATAAATCCTGGTTCATCTGAGAGAAAGTTCTAAATTCACTTAATATCCTTAGTAATTAGGCTTTTTATGGTGATGGGCTCTTGTTTTATCAACATTCATGTAATTCTGGTTTTCACTTGTACTTGCACCTGGTTTCAAAAAGATTACATTGAATATATTTCTAGCTACTTTCAGTGCTATTGTGAAAGATACTCGAGAGCATGATAACACTAAGAATCTGTTTCTGTTCTGGTTTCTACTGAAGTAGAAACAAATTTAACTGTCAGGGCAAAGAACTGTATCACAACTGCAGCTCACACAGGCACAAGGTGGCAAGGTGAAGGACTAGCTTCTGTTAGCCATTACTTTTCTTACTAGAGGAAACTTTTACTTCCAGGAAGTAAACATTTATTTAAGACATCATTCCATTGCACAATAGTCAAATAAGAAGTATTTGACTCCAAATTTTTAGTTTATGTTTTAGGCCATCAAAATGTTATCCACACAAGTCAACATTCTTTGTAATTTTTTTTTTTAAATTGTAATTTCAGTTCAGCTAAAAAAACCCACAATGAAACAACCAAGGGCATATCCAGTTGTCACCACAAACCACAGAGTTAACCATCCAAAGCTAAACAAGAATTTACTTACAACAACCACAATGGCATGATACTGAAAGGTAATTATATTTGGCACCTCTGTATTTACTTCTACTTTTGCATCATTCTTTTTATATCCTTGCAGGAACAATAAAAAACAAAACAAAACAACTCCCCCACCCCACTTATTTTAGACTTACACAGGCCTGCAAATGTAAGAAGTCCCTGCCTGTAAAGGTGAAATTAATTCAATTTCTCAATTAAAAAAAAAAAAACAAAACAATTTTTTTGATAAAACTGTAGTCTTTGGCTCCCTTTTGTATAAGGTTGGACTGTCTGAAAACCTATCCTGAAAAACTCTGGAAGTGCAACAGAAGATATAAAAAATGTTCTTTTTGTTATCAGGTTTGCTCTACAAGAAAGAAAGGCAGGCAGAAAGATACTGCATGCAATAGCTTACATGAATAAAAAACACCTTTTAGATGTTTAAAAAAAATCCCCACAGCGTAACAACCCTTTTGCTCTAAAGGCCTTGAATCTTGTGTAATAAAAGTTGATTTTATGGAGAGTACGAACGCTGAAAATGCTAATGTTTTTCAAAACAAGGAAAAGTATTGAGACAAACACCATTTTCCTACACTAACATCACAATTTCTAACCAACAGACCCATCCATACAGCATTCGCTATTGTTCTGCAAAATCACCACCAAGCACAAAGGTGCATGTCTACTCCTAAGCTCTCCAGCAGCTCTCCAGCCTCACCCTGCAGGGTTCTACACTGTGCAAGCCAGGAGAGGAGAGCTGTGTGTGGCAGAAACAATTTCACCCTGGGACATGATGGTGGGAGATGCCAGCCAGCTCTTCCCAGGCAGGCACAGCTTGGCCCTTGGGGAGGGAGTACCAGGAAAGAGCCTTTCCTCCACTCACTGACTAGAAGCTGACAAGGCATCTCCCTATAAAGGTCATTGTGCAGAATTTATTTCTGCCATCACATTGGTGAGCAAGAGGTGTCTGAAAAAGGACAAGGCTGACACTTTCAGCACAGCAGCCAACCCTTAGTTGATGCTTCGCAATGTTTCTGTTTTCAAGATGATGGGAAGCAGGAGACAATGCAATAGCCAGGGAGTTCTGAATGATCCTTCTTTTTCCTCTGGTCAGTTGTCAGGTTTTGGGGTATTTCGCTGACTCCAGCTGTCTCATTTGTCACCAAAAAAATGAAAGAAAAAGCCCAGCTGCTTCAACATCTGTATTACCCTATAGATCCAATCACCACTGGAAGCCTCTGAGCATTAGTAAAAGGTTAGCCACTGCACCCACCTAAGCTGTTGAATCACTGTACATATCCAGTACAATCAACACCTCACACAAATTACCAATTATCTAAAACACTTAAAAAGTGTTTGCCATGAAGAAGCTGCAGTCAATTTTCTCTTCTAACATGATTTTCAAAACCAGGTAAGCATTCTGACATTTATTGCCAGAGGAATGATGCTGATCCCATAATCTCTGCCACATGGGAACAATGCCCATAAAAGACAATTGAAGTGTTTTGGGGATGATCTTTAATTTGTAGCAGTTCTGGGAAAATGTTATCTACCAAACTCTAGGTTTATCAACTCTGATAAAGTGATTTAGTTGACTAGAACATGCAGATGAAGACTACTTTCTCACTATGGCCGACAAAGAATAAAGCTATGGAAATGTGTTTTAGACAACAGATCAGTGGATCCCAGATGCTCTGTGTTATTCCCTGACAGAAAATCTAAAACGAATGTTTCTGCTCAGATAAATATGAATCCTTTTTGATTGACATCTGAGATCACCTGTTTTGTTGGTCAAGTTTTCTCATGCCATCTTAACAGCTTTCTTTATTTCTAAAGATGAAGAAAAATAATTTTTAAAGGCTTCTGCACAAGTTTTCAGAAACCAGCACTTTTGTCAGGTATCATATAACTTCACTTCAAACTGCCAAGTACTTTCTTTCCCCAATAAAAAAACTTGGTAAGTCAGAAAGTTAAGAGAGGGTTTCCTACACTTCAATAAAAAATTACCAAACAGTGAAAATCACTAAAAGAGAAATTTCTGAGCTGTGAGTGCAAAAGTGCTCCTGCAATCTAAGTTTGCACCAGAAAACAAGAGAAAATGCACAATATTTGCATAAAAAATATGGATTTTTACATATGCAGCTTACAGTCAATAACTAAATTTCAACTACCAGAACTACAAAAAAATTGCAAGCCTTGTTGCAACTAAGAAGACCAAAGGTATGTTCAGGGTATTTGCAGGGGAGACCCTCCAAACAACCCACCACCCCTCCTCAACTTTGCAACTGCTACTTCCTTCTATGCTGGCCCCTCTGATGTCAGTAGTAAAGAAAAAACAGTCATATTTCAAAGAAATTAAGTTACTGAAGAGTTTGGAAAAAGAAATTAAAGCAAGTGATAATGACCTCAGGAAAGGTTAATCATACCCCTCCCCCCCTTTTTTCCTGGGATCCTTTTTAAGGATTTTTTTCTGCCATCCTTACTCTTTAAGTAGTCCCAACAGATTACTGCAAACTACGGCCTTATTAATACGAATAAGGGTAAAAAACTGAGAGTAGGCATAAAGTATATTGTATATCCATTTTAATAATTTTACAAATATTCTTGAAAAATAAGGAATAGGAATAAAGAGCATCAAATGCTTTCCAAAATTCTCTGCCCATTGCTTCATAAACAAAGTACCTAAAAGATTTCTTAAGATGGGAGAGAGTCTAAGAACAGAGTTACCATGGTGAGACCAGTTACCACATATTAGGTGCTTCAGTGGTTTCTGCATGGATAGCTTCAGTTATGTACGAATGCCAAGTTTTATCAAACTAAGTTCTTACTACTTTTTTATTTCAGTAAATCCTGCTGCACTAAATAGCTAATGAGAAGATTAAATAGCTTTAAACATTGTCCTAAAAAGTGACTTCACCTATGGTATACCATATTAACAAACGAAGAAAAATTTATTTGAAGAACGAACTCTATAATTTTATAGTAACTACTTTATTTTTAAACAAAAGTATCAGGTGAAAACAGCATTAGACTTGTATTTTTGCTAATTTTCTGGTTTTATTCTACTGCAACTCTGTTGTTACAAGTTTATTATTAACCTGCTTTTTAACTTCTACTTGGCAAGGTATTTTGTTACATCACACAACCAGGTGTACAGGTCATGATTCTCTTCCCTCTCAACAGAGAGGTGAAACATATATTTACCTGAGTGAGAACATGTGAGCACAGTGCAATTATACCTGTTGTGTGTGATGCACCAGTCCTCTGAACAGTTCCTTATGAACGTGTTTATGTTACTGTTGCTAATTCTCATTACAAAAAAGGCACTTAATTATTCTACTTACTAAACAATCAAATTGACCAGTTATTAATGACCTTTTTCTTAATTACTTTTAAAGGCTACTTGTACCTAACCAACAAGCACCAATAAGCACCAAGTTCACCACTGTTTTTCTTGAGGTTTTTTGCATTTCTATAAATCTCATCTGCATGCTGGATTTACTGACACTTAGAAAAAAAATCCACATACCAATTTGCTACATGAGCCATCAATTTCAAATCAGTTATTAAAATGTTACCTTCATTGTTGCTTTTCATATTGATGATTTTTAAAACAAAAGCCAGTATCAAGAATAATCTCAGTGCAGAGAAGCTGTTCTATTCAGACTACATCTCTACACACTGGTCATTTGGATTTATTCAAAACTCTGCTTACAGGCATTCCATGGTCGCACACATTCCTTTTTCACCCCATACCCTCCACTAGAAGGTGTGTTAGGCTATCTTCAGTAAAACACAGATGCTGTGACAACAACCTGGGATGAGGTTAAGTGCAAATGCAGTCATTTGTACATTATACTGTGTATCGACTTCCAATAATACAAACACTTTTTCTCTCAAACAATAGATGACTGCAGGGAATCTAGTATTTGCTAAACTCTGGAAGGCATGTGAAATTCAAAATAGAAGTTCTACATTTTTATAGCCCCACATACTGTGGCCTAAAGCCTAAATTAAATTTTCCCTTCCCTTGCACAGGTATTTTATGAATTACCAAGACTGAAATGCAACCATTTCTATTTCTGTGAAAGAACAGTATACAAACTTTATGTTGGAAGGCACCTATAGCACTGGGTTTCAGACTGCATCAACCTAATTTCCTAGGACAAGGAGACAGCTCTTTTATGTCAACTACTGATGTATGATTGTTGATTCATATGCAATACTGGACATATGATGTAAAACAGACTTATTAAATAAAAATACTGACTTGACCTTTGCAAGGAAGGATTGCTAACATAATGCTACGTGAACAGACGTGTCTATTTTATATATTTTACCAGCAATTTCAGTTAGAACCTAATGCATCATATAATTACACTATGATTTGTTTGCTTGAACTGATCACCTTTCTAATGAACTATGCTTTCCAAAAAGCAAATCTATACATTTATTAGTTTGCTGCAAAGCCATGATAGAAAGTCTATAATTGCACATCAAGTTAAAGGCATCTATCTCACTTTAAAAAGTTCCATATGGAGTAATTCTGCAGACATAAAACTGACACACGGGAACGCCAGCAACAAGCCTCTCATTCTAATGGCTCTGTTGTGTACATAAATGCTACAGGTCAAAACTATTTTAAGGGTTGCATGAATATACCTGTACATGCAAAGAGAGGCAGAACGATAGCTATCCTTTTCTTCCTGACAAAAAAACAGCCTGAAGGATTGCATTTTTCTCTGCTCAATTCCTTATTTTTAAGATCAAAAACATCTGTTCACATCTGTTTCTCTGATGCTTCTGTTGAAGAATATTGGTATGAATTGACAGTAGCTATTACCATTAACTGAAACAGAAAGTCAAATCAAACAAAAAGGACTGGTAATTTAGATGTTAACAAAGACACTGCCTAATCAAAGAATAAACACTTCTCTGATCAATTAGTTATGCTGCACTTTAAACTTACTGCAGGGTCCAACATCGAAAGCAATGCAAAGGAGGAGTGACTTGTCATTAATGGTTCAGATAATTTAAAACAAAAAAGACCATGAAGAGGACAACTTAGTCCAAGTTTTTTCACATAATGGACTAATTACTAATTACTACTGGCACTGAAACACAGAAAAAGAGAGTAAGTAGCTCATGTTCTTCATGAAAATCAGACTTGATCAGAAGATGTTTCTCAACATAAATCAACCTACTTCAAAGAATTAATATTTCACTATCTCTCAGCAGTTATATGGAAAGGAAAACTCCCAAGGTGAAATTCAAGTTCCACCACTTTTATGCGAAGTAGCAGCCAATCACTAAGATCAGATTCTTTTTCATGTATATAAAACGCTATTTGGAGTTGCTTTGCAAACACAAATCTTTTTTCCAGGTGAAGTGCCAGCTCTGAAAGTCACATAAGTATAGAATAATTCAGGTTGGGAAAGACCTTGAAGATCATCAAGTCCAACCATTAACCTAACACTGCCAGGTCCACCGCTAAACCACATTCCTAAGCACCCTCCAAGGATGCTGACTTGATCACTTCTCTGAGCATCCTGTTCTAGTGTTTGACAGCCCTTCCCACAAAGAAATTTTTCCTGATACCCCATCTAAAACTCCTCCAGCACAACTTGAGGCCATTTCCTCTTGTCCTATCACTTGTTACTTGGAAGATTAATCCCTATCTTGCTACACTCACTTTCGGGTAGCTGTAGAGAACCCCTGAATCTCCTTTTCTCCAGGCTAAACAACTAACCTGTAGATACAGCAAAGCTCCCACCTGAAACCATTTGCCAGAGTGTCCCTGTGGGTGGACATAGAGAAGTGTTTATTTCAAATGCATTCTTCTGACCCTAGCTTAAACGTCCTCAAACCCTTTGCTGACTGTGCTCTTTCCCATTGCTATCAAAGTATCCCCAAGTGAGAACATGTACTTCTTTAGAAAGAAACCATTAAAAATTGAAGTTAAGGACCACAACTAATGCATTCTAACCACAAACAGGCATTTAGTCCCTAGGATCAGATTAGACACGGTTAAAGCAAAAAAACCCCAAACCCTTGACTATGGACATCGGGTTCTCCACACCTACTGTTCTGCCCTACAGACCCACTCTCATTCACGGTATTCGCTAACATAGAAATAGCCTTTGTCTGCACTCCCCTACCTATAATCACAGGGATAATAACTATTAACTGTATGGAGGTGACAGAGTGACTGATTAGCTAGTGGGTGGGCAGCATTTTGAAAATGTGCAGTGCTATGTAGCTATTCCCTCTTATTACAAATACTCTTGTGCTAGCACCATCCAAAAAGGATCCATCTAGAGCATGCTTGGTTTCTCTACAATACTACTTTGCTTCACTTGCTGAAGCCACTCTGGTGACAGCAGGTTTACTTCATGAAACTTAACAATGATCTGACATGTCCACTCAAAAGTACATGCATTGATTACAGTTAGGATGCTGCTCAATTCAGCAGAAGTCTACCTGTGGAAATACAAGTCTGTTCCGTATAGTTTAAGCTTTTCTATGTCTTAAAAGGTTATTCAGCATTTATCAGTCAGGATCCAAAAACCCATGAACAACAAAATGACTCCTCAATACCACTGCTATATACAACAGAAGCAACAACTACCTACTGCTGCTCTCATGCATCTCCTACTTATTTATTCTGACTTAACAAAACCAAAAATAATGTAAAGAATTTATTAGGAAGTACTTTTGAGATTGCCATTTTGTAAATTACTATATTTTATGTTTCATTTTGGCACTGTGCTTATGCTTCCAGAGTTCCTTACCTCCAAGGCTTTGCAGTATGGCAACAGCCCCAGAGGGGCTCACCTGAGAAGTCAGTCTACCAGAGCAAGACTCGTATGAAGACATTGTCTCTGCTTCAAAATACAACTACAGGAGAAAATAACTCCTTCTACTTCAATCAGTCTTCTGCTTAGCTTAGTCATATAGTACAAGAAGAACCTTAACTACCTTCTCTTGTTTGGCCAAATCAGTTCAAACTCCTGGTTTCAACCTCTCAAGAAAGGTAACTTGCTGCCCAACTACACTGCCACGTATCATGTTGAAAAGCAGGATGTATCATCAGATGAAGAAAGCAAAGTGGTCGCGTTCTCACTCTTGTCCAAAAGTTAATCTCATCTTATAATCCTGCCCGTTCTAGCTATTTACACACATGCTTACTCATTCACCATGTTCTCTTGGGGCTTCTAAGTAAGGTCAAAGGGTAAATATGTACTTTAGTGCTTACTGGCAGAGGCCACAGCTCTCTCCAGGAAACTTGCAATCCTTCTGAACAGATTCTTCACCTCGATAGTATGGCATGAAGAAGATGAATGTAAAAAATCTGGTGTCCAAGCATGCCAACAGTTGCAGTGTGAGAAACCACTAACTAGGGAAGCTAGATGTGCTGCAAAAAAATACTGAATTTCAGTGCCCTCAAACAGATGTTTAGAGGAGTGACAGCACCTTTCATGTACACATTCAAAAATGTAAGTCAAAATTACTTCCAAATATCAGTATGACTATATAGTTTAGACCAAATAAAAGAGAACATTAAAATACATTTCACAGTAAGGTTTTTCAGAAAAAAATGAGCTACTGGTGCCATCAAAAACATAAGTACCTGATTGTATGCGATAGAAAGAATGAAAAGGAACTTCTATAAATAGTCACTTTTTATGGAATTGTTACAAGATGTTCCCAAGATATTTAAGTGTGAAGTTTAGTTCAGACACTTAGGCAGTATTGGCTAAAACATGAAAACCTTAGTACTCTTAGGCAACCATTTCCACTCCATTGTAAACTAGTATCTGCCTCCTTCGTAGTATTGGTACCTCAGCCTCCTTTCCACCTCTGTGTATAAACTGGGTGATGCACTAGAGGGGGAAACAGCAGCAGCTATGAAAAGTAACAACTACTGCCCTTCTACTTTCCCTACTTGAAAATTTAGTTTCAGTATGACACTTTTCCAACAGAAAAGCTATTGTGTGAAGGTAAGATAATGATCCACAAAGCCCTGAGGTAAAGCCTTTTCATTTAGTAAAGAATCATACAGCATGATCCAAACTGTAATGATTATTTTAAGTGGATTGCAGAAAACCAGTAAAGTTAGCAACATGCTGTCGTTCCCTGGTAATTACAGCACTAGAAGCATTACAAAGTAAATAGAAAGAAAAAAAAGAAAAAACCCAACCAAATCCAAAAGTAGATCACTCTGAATCATGACTTTATTTGAGAAATGATGGTATGGATTCATTAATTGATCCAGGAATAAAGCTTTGTGTCATTTCCAGTATCATTTTAAAATGTAATTCATAACACTGTAATTACAAAGAGATTACTGGGAAGAGCAAGCAGCTCAAGATATTTAGTTACAGAGGTAATTTATGAAAAAGAGGAAATACTCCTAGGTGACTTTTATGTCACAACACAGAATCACAAAAATCATCTACCTTGCTTGCTGATGGACTTAAAATGCCGCCTGAAACTGAGAAAAAGATTACTGTGAAAGCAATAAAGTTCAGAATTTGCATTATGAGTTATTCAGAGAGGGGTTCTGCCACAAGAAAACTTCATCAGAAAATCATTTTCCCCCTCTCTGTGAAAGGGGATTAATTAACTAGGCAACTGAATCCAAAGGGAGAACAGCAGGAAGGTTTATTTTTCACGTACAATTAATTTACAATTGCAAAACTTTAAATTTCATTTACAATTGCAAACCTGAGATATTTCAAGGTACCTCCATAACATAGAAGAGGGTTGGTTGGTTTGTTTTATTTTCTGGGGTTTGCTTGTTTTTTCTAAGGATGTTTCCTTTTTTCCTTCTTTTCAGTTTTGTTGGTTTTTTTTTCAACATACCTTATTCTGAGGGGGAGTGGGTAACACCAAAAGACAAATCTTTGTAGGATGCAAAGGCTTTTGTACACTTAAAGCAGGCTATTAAGAAAGGAGAAGGAAAAAAGATAATCCAGCATTCAAATGGCTTTTACCTTCCTTTTATTTATTGGTTTTCACAAAGAAAGAAAACAAAATAGTGTATCCCCAAACAGCTGACTCATTACTGGAATTATTTCAGGAGAGCCTGGAAAATAACTTGCCATCATTTGATTTTACAGGTTAAAATGCAAAGAAATCCTACAGGTTGAGAGCTCCAAAGACAACCAAAACCCAACACCAAACAAACAAATCCCCAACACTACAGGATGTTATGACAAGAGGAAAATAAACCCACCAGTCCATTTTTAGAAAGTAACATCGAAAGTAACATTTTTAGAAAGTAGCAGCAAAGAGCCAAGCACAATGACACACTCATTTGCTAAGGTCCAGCCCTCCTCAAGGATTTCAGCACCTAGTTTCCATAGAAGCACTGGGCACCAGTCTTCAAAACAGAGACCTATAGATGGGCCAAGGTTCCAACTCCAGTGCAGCCTGACAAATGTCCCATGTTTCCCTAACTGCAGTGAATGAGATATTTTACCATAAGACCAAGCCAAGATCTTAATTCCTCCCTGCAGCACATCCAAGGCAGACAGAGCTAAGGTGTACTTCACAGCCTCCCTCACGCTTCACTGTCCCAGGTATCACAGTCATCAGTGGATATCAAGATAGAAGATACTTTAAGGCACTGGGGATGGCACACTGGAGATGTGATGTACTACATCACTTAACTGTAGGGTACAGGCTTATCTTCAAACACTAGCTAGGAGGGGTGTTCTTAAAGAAAGCAGTAAGGACGTGGGAGTAGGACTGTTGCTTTAGAAGCAGGTGCTTCTCTGCATAAAAGCCTCTATCCTGTCCCACCTAAAGGAAGCCACCAGGCCCTCTAGCAGGCATCCACATACTAGAGAGTAAAGTCCTGTCAGCTTAGACAGTAAAGTTCTGCCAAGAGCCACGGCAGGTGCTGGTTGCTCTGCTATTCCACTACCTGGCCTGAGCATGGCAGGACTACAGACTGGCAGTACATGCACTTCTTCCTTACTCCCAATCTTGGCAACCTCAGCTGGACAGGCTGGTTATTTTAAGAAGTTATTTGTATGTATTTTAGAATACACATATTTGGTGCATAGTACCTTTGTAGAGAATCACAAGTCTTACCCATTTCCTTCTTTCATGAATGTACACACTGAGAATTAACAGTCATCTTTGCAAATAATCCTGACTTTGCAGCACAGTTCTACCACTGACAACTACTGTGAGGGTAGAAGAGACTATTTTTCCTTCTGCTACTTTATCTAGAAATAATTTGTCTTGTGCAAAAGGAATTTGCTGACAGCAGACAGAGCATCTTTTTGAGTACCACCAAAACAACTGAGTTTGCAATCACATCCATGTGCCATTTACCAGGATGTTTTGGTACTGACCTGGGCTTACAGGCACAGTTAGCATCATGGACCTAGCTCACACATGGTGTCAGGACGTTGCCAAAGTGTGTGTTTCCAAGTTGGAGGTTATCAACCCTGCTTTGTCTACTTAGTTTATAATAATGTGCCAAACTCCTACAGCCACAACTACCCTATGTAATGATGCATAATGAGGTGACATTACCAAGAGCACTGACACTGGATCAGGCCCAGAGGCTGCTCAGCCTACAATCAACTGCATGAAGCTATAGCCTGTGTCAGTCCTGTAGCTGTTCAGGGATCAGTTGAAAGACAGTCCTGTATCACCCCACAGTTCAGGGTAACAAGCTACCTTACTGTCTTCCCAGACAGACTTAAGCTGCAAAGGTGGCTGCTCTGGGAAAAGCATGCTGGCACACTGCCACCGCAAGACTTTTGAACTGCAAAACTGACATTTTCACTGATTTACCCTTAGGTAACTGGTCACAGTAGTCCAAGACTACTTACAAAATGATTCTTTGTACACCTATAAGCACTGATAATCGAGTGCAGCATAATGAAACATAAATCCCATAGGATTTCCCCCACATTTTATAATTAAAGGTCAGGGTGAACTGGTGACTCAGCTGATCCGTATCTGCAAGATGATGTTGCAGCACAGTCACCGTATTTCACAGAATCACAAATTGGTTGAAGCTGGAAGGGATCTGAAGCAGGGTCACAACAAGCTGCTCAGGACCATGAGTAGATGTCTTTTTAACAGAAGGCATATGCCACAACCACCCTGGGCAACTGGTGCCAATGCTCAGTCATCCTCAAAGTGAAAAAGTGTCTCCTGATGTTCATTCTCTCCTGTGTTTCAGCCTCTGCCCACTGCCATTTCCTCTATCACTGGGCATCACTGAAAAGAGCCTGGCTCTGTCCTCTTTGCACCTTCCCTTTGGGTGCTTACATAAATCGCTAAGACCCCTCCCTGAGTCCTCTCCTGGCTGAACAGACCTAGCTCTCTCAGCATTTCCTTACAGTCCCCTCACTACCTTGGACAGTCCTTGCGTGAATCCCTCCACAAGTTCCACACCTATCTCTCACGTACAGGCGAGTTTAACCTCAAACTCACTGCCTACCAGGCAAAAGAAAAAGAGGGTTAAGTGCTCTCTCTATTAGATAAAAAAACATTTTCCCCAGAGTGTTCAAGGCTGCATCTGCACCAGTGGAGTGTCAAGTCCTGACCATGCCTCAGCTGTGTTAATGCCCATGTGAAAAGTACATAAAAACTTTCTGAGCTCCATAGGCACACAAGAAAACACAGTCCCACAGGTAAGCAGTGGTCCTATGGGCCTCAAATTCTCATTTTTTTAAGATCAAATCTATTCATGGAAGTCTGACACCTAGATGAGAGTAAGTGGAAGAAAGTACCCTGCAAGCATCCTATATTCCAACTGCAGTTAAGTCCTGGAACATCCAGTTCTTCCTTGATAACAAGAAACACTCACTTTCTAAGGATAAATCTGATTCCTCTGCAGAAGATGAAGAACTCCTTACAGCAGGCCTCTAGAGCCAGTGCTCCTCAAGGTGCAACCTAAAGCTATTTTCATATTTCACGTAAGAGCTAAGCAGCTGCTACCAGCATTCACCAAGCATTGACCCTTACGCAAAAGCACTACTGTACAGTCTGTACAGTCAGACAGTGCTCCCAAGGTGGATGAGCCATGACCACTGTGCATGCAGTACACAGGAGAAGCCTGCAGGTACCCTGAGACGTAGGCACAGACGGCTGGACTCTGATGTCATTACAGTGCACTCTATTTGGATGCAAGCAAGACCCTGCAAATAGCTCAACAGGATTGCTCAACACTATTTAACAGAAATAATGACAGCAATATGGTATGTGTGCCTTAAGTACATTCCATCAGACAAATTACTCTGAATCTTTTAAATTATAAATACCTAAACACCCAACATTTATCATCCTGACACCCAGTTTAAACATTTCTGTGCTATACCAGAAGAAAACAGAAAAACATGGAGGTAAACTCCTGGACAGGAAAGGAATACACGACAGAGCTCTGTGCTGGGGACCAGTCACTGGATTTCTGTGGAAAATGGAAGTTGCAGAATTTGGGCAATTTCTACCATTAGAAGAGGAAGAAAAGTATTCTGAAAGGCAGGTTGGCCAGAGAGGTCAGAGTATCTTTGCACTGTTGAAAGTGAAGGGAAAGATGGGGAGGAGTGCCTTTACTTAGCAGAAAAACCAAAGAATGATTGAAATTAAATGAATGATCAAATAAAATGGAGAGGCTGAACTGTTTGTACAAATATTCTAAACAGGTGATAAACCCACAGAATTGATATATAGATGTAGATTTGAAGAAGGAGGTACAACGAAAGAAAAGATATACTCAAGTTGAAGTTCAGTGGTTGGCTTTATTTTATACTTCAGAATTGGCTGGCAGCCAGTGATCTTTAAATTTTTGGTTTAAATTCTAACAGGGAAAAATTGAAACAACAGCTGATGCCATAGCAGATGACAGTCACAGGTTATGTGACAGACAAGCAAGGAGGCTCCTCTAATGGTTTCATGAAATGGGAAAAGTATAATCTCCTGAGGCCATGTAACTGATGCTAAAAGGTTTCAGCTTACTTTGGTATTTCTGCAAGTTTAGAAATTGTATTTCCTAAACCAGAAAAGCACCATACAGAAATACCTCTTAAGAAAAGGAACACATGTCAGAACCACAGTCAAAAGTAACTGCAGGAGCATATGATTACAACTGTACACCATGTGCTATGTGTAAATGAAAGTTCAACACCAGTAGCAGAGGACTGTTATAAGCACATTGTGTTCATGAGAGCTCCTTCAGCAAAAACCTGACAGAATCAAATAACTAGATTTAGATTTAAAACAGGAACAACTAGGAGTCATTTCAGAACATTTTATGAAGTAATCTAGACAGCCACAATTATACAAAGAAAAAAGAAAAATTAAAAACAATAAAATCAGCCTGGATAAGAGAGGAGATAAAAGAACAAAATTGAAATAGGTAAGCCAAAAAACATGGGAAATCTCAACCATTTTTAAGAGAAAAAGTCAAATGATGACCTCTGGAGGTCCACGTAAGACCTCATTTGTTTAATGACAAATCACACCCTTTCCTCATGAAACTGCTGCTGTAGAATATTTAATATTTATTAACACAGAAAAATACCCACATAATTTTCAACTCTTCTTTGTTTTAGGGAAGCACAGACCGCATTTGCAGTAACAATGAGAGAGTGCCCACTAAAGGCCAACAACAGAGAGGATTTACACAAGTTACAGTGTCAGTCAGAGGGTCCAAAGGTTTCGGAAGGACTGGCTAGGAATGCATACTGACTTGAAACTCTGAAACTATCACCCAAAAACCCCCAAATGGTGAAAAATGGGTAAGGGAAAGTGACTGCATACCAGGACCGATGGAATTACAATATTCAGATGGTTTGCCATAGAGAGTCAGTGGTTTTGAAGAACTAGGCATCTGCTAAGCAATTGATCATACACCAAACCAACACAGAATGCACTAACAGTTGTTTAAACAAAGTAGTAAACTACATAGGCAAAAGTCTGTTAACTACACAGACAACTGTCTTCCAAAGATCCCAACAATATTAAGACTTAAAAAACCTAAAAAATCTTCATCCATGAGACAAAACTATGAAATTACTACTGACAGTACTTGCAGATGATGCAAAAGCTGTGAACTGGTAAACAATGACATTATGCTGAAAAGTGTATTAGAATAACCCGTAAAACAGAAAAAGGCAAATACTGTGCATCCAAATACTGTCAAATATAAACTTGTCAAACCCTAAAAAGCAATCATTTAGAAAAGTATTTAAGTTACAGCAGTCATCTAAACATGAATAGCTTAATGTCATGGCTCAGTAGGCTCTTACACTCCTTGAACACACCTCAACAATGGTATTCCACCTAGCAGTACTTATATACTTGTATACATCACTGTTCAATTCTCATGATCTGTACTTCAGTACTGACCTTGACCTGGAAAGAAGTCAAAAACCAGCTACAAAAACAATTAAAGGATCAAAAAATCCACTCTACAGTTACAAAGTTAGAATTGAACTATGGAACCATCCAGAATGAGCCCCAGGATACTGGACTATTTTCTTTCTGTCCTTCAAGTTGATAATAAATGTAATGTTCATTATTATAATTAACTTTAAAAAATGAGTAGTGCTGTTATTTTACTTCTTATGCTTTATCTAATGTCAGAAAACAAACTCCACAATATATAAAAGAAAGCACTTATCAGACAGTTGCTGGCATTTTGTGCAACCATGTATTTGGTTCAAAAAACCACTACCACCCTATCAAAAGACACACACAAAAGAAAACCCCATCAAAAATACCCACAAAAATAAACCTTTCCAAACCTACAAAAGAGCTTGAGTTTCTCAGCACAGTGGTATCTACAATTAATGTCACTATACCTAAACTACAGTCTAGACTGGTAGGTTGAAATACTGTTTTAAATAAGACAATTATACTCAATCAACAAATAAACATTTGTCTTGCTTATGGCTCTGTTTTGACTACTTCCCCAGAGTTTTGATCCTCTGTGCACATAAAAAAAGTTGCAAAGAAATGGGAAGGTATTAGAAAATTTAGAAAATTCCATGTCACTAAGAATTAGCTTGGTATCATGTAAACAAGACAAAACAAACATGATCACATATTTCTCCAGCTATAGATTATAGAAAACACTTTCACTCCTTGAAAATAACTAAAATAGAATGCAAAAGCATTACAAAGTATTTTCATGATAGTTTTTCCCCAACCTTTTTAAGCTATTCTACCAAGAGAATGTCCTAGCAGCCAGACAACTCATATAGTTATATATAGTAACTTTGCTTAATTACCAGTTAAAAAAATCCCACCATATTTTGTCATTTCAAGCAACAAAAAGACTATCTCCTCCTTCCTTACTGGTTTTATATTATTTAATGGGAAAACTCCACAGACAAAAAATGCAATGTAAATAATTATCCTTCTCACTTTACTACATGAAATTGTAGACCAAAAAAGTGTGTAAATCAAAACATTCAGAAAAAGTATTTTCTGAGAACAACCAAATGAAAACTGCACTAATAAAATTAACATGGCTGTAAATTTACAAAACAAAACAAGTAAAAAAACCAAGAATGTCATTGCCCAGCGAATGTCTGCGTCATAAATTTCTCCAAGAAAACAACTTAAAGACATACATACTAACTCCACTGTTCAGCATCAGAGGTTTGCATTTGCTGTACGGAATATAGCCACAATTAAGCTATTAGCAAATTCTGCTCACATTGTTTATCTAGTTTTGGTTCAAAGGCCAAAATCTTCAGAGATTACCATAAGTCTAGTTCTTAACCCTAATTAAATCTAATAATTAATACGAATGTATTAGTATGTTGTGAAGCCAAATACAGAACAAAATCACAGTGAATCCAAATTCACTACTACCTTGTCTCGCAGGTAAGAGGAAAGGATGAACGCAATTAAGTACATAAATCCCAAGAGAACAAAAAATTTTTCTAGAGAATATTTCTGGATTTCTATGAACACCAATGGTATCAAAATCCAAGCTTAAAGGATTGCAAGACAAGCCATTTTACTGATGCTAACTGTGGGGGTGGTGGGGCACTGGCACCAATTGCCCAGAGAAGCTGTGAATGCTCCATCCCCAGAAGAGTTCAAGGCCAGGCTGGATGAGGCACTGAGCAACTTGGTTTAGTGCAAGGTCCCTGTCTATGGCAGGGGAGCTGGAACTTTAAGATTCTTTCCCACTCAAACCGTTCTGTGATTCTGTGAAGCATGCTGCTAGCAAATTTAATGAAATACAGTTGTATCAGTGAATCTTTGTTCCATTTGTAGAAAATACCCAGTTCTACATTCAGACTAAAGTGAATTTACTCCTAAATGGTCTGTTCTGCCTTTCTATGAAAGAAGTTGCTAAATCAAGAGAGACAGTCACCTAAATGAAATCCATCTTTGCATCAAAGTAAATGTTTACTATCTCCTTTACCTTATTTATCAATTCAATGCTGCGATAAACAGAGACCAAGAGGAAACTGAACACAGTACAAAAAAAAATCTTGTATTATTTCTTCTCAATATTCTCTTCTTACCAAGAAAAACAGAAGCATGTTTAAGTGCATTTTGTGTTTTCAGAAGGGGAAAAAATCTATGCATAATGCACTGTTTCTTATAGCTATCAAGTTAGGAAGACGTCAAACAGCTTTAACTCCAGGAAATTACTTATTACCAAAGTAGTCCAACCACAGCATCACACAGCAGTTTGGGTTGGAAGGTACCTTCAAAAATCACCTATGCCGCCCATCACACCACACTGCTCAAAGACCTCTTCAATCTGGCCTTGCACGCTTCCAAGGATAGGGCACCCACAGCTTCTCTGGACAGCCTGTTCCAGTGTCTCACTTGCATCCATGTAAAAGTTTTCTTCTGTGAGCCCCATCTAAATCTACTCACTTTTAGTTCAAAACCATTGGTCCTTGTCCTCTTACTGACAGACCCAGGTAAAAAGTCCTTCTACAGCTTTCTTACATACACTCCTTGTATACTGAAAGGCTGCTCCAAGGTCTCTCCGGCACCTCCTTTTCTCCTGGCTGAAAAACCCCACACTACCTCAAGTCTCTCTTCATTGGAGAGCTGCTTCATTCCTTCCTGACATTTTTGTGGCTCTTTTCTTTTCACCAACACCTCAGCTTCTTACTGTGCCAGGTCTCTTTTCACTCTTAAAGGTCCATGTCCTTCTTGTGGTGAGGACCACAGAGATGAAAGCAGTATTTCAGATCCCACCAGACAAGAATCACTTCCCCTGACCTCCCAGTCGGACTTTTGATGCAGGCCTGCTTTCCAGGCTACAAGTGCACATTTCTGTCTCAAGTCCAATTTTTCATTCACCAGTACCCCTAAGTCTTCCTGCCCAGAGCTACCCTCAATCCATTCATTCCCCATGCTGTACTGATGTCAAGGGTTGTCCCAACCCACAGGCAATGTACCCAGGACCTTGGACTTGGTCCTGCTGAACCATGTGAGGTTCCAATAGGCCCGCTTCCCTCCCATCAAAGGTACCAACTGCACCTCTGAGATCGGTGTCACCTGGAAAGCTGCTGAGGGTGCAACTTCCCACTGCTTACGTCACAATGAAGGTATTAAACAGTATGACTCCTTGAGGGACACCACTCATTACTGTTTCCACTTGGACATTAAACCATTGACCATAACTCCTTGGATGCAGCAATCATGCCAATTCTTTATTCATCAGAGTCTAACCACCAAACGTCCTTCACTCCAATTTAACAGTAAGACTGTTGGGAGGAGACACCGTATCAAAGGCCTTACAGAAGCCTAGATAGACAACATCTCTCTATCTCTTCCTTTGTCCACTGACACAATTACTTCACCATAGAAGGCCACAAGACTAATCAGGAGGTTAGTTCCCCATGAAGCTTTGTTGGCTGACTATAATGAACACCTCCACATCTTCCATATGTTTCAACAAATGTTTAAAGAATATCTGTTCCGTGACCTCAAGACTAAATTATAGCCTGAGTTTTGTCTTGAGTTTTAACACTACCAAAGAGGTTTCCCCTACTCAGGGGATTAAAAAAAGTTTCTCAAGTATTTGTCATGGGGTTTTATATCAAATCCTTTTGCCATGACATGCAGCACCTGTAACTTCCCAGATCAAATCTCTCAGAAGAGGACTAAATGTATTGGGGGAATGGTAATGAGATAAACAGATTCTGATCTCTGAATCTCTCTTTTAATAATGGGCCAAGTCGGAGAGCTGTTTGGTGGCCTGCACTCTGAGACAAACCACTAACCCCATCATTGTTGAAAATGACCAGGTGCACATGTCATAACCACCCCTCAAAAAAACGGGCAGCCTCAGAACAGGAGAGATACAAGTGGCATGAAGATTGCTGCTGTGTATGAAATACTTCTAAGCATCAGGTTCTATTAACACACAAACAGGAAATTAAAAGAAGGAAAAGAAAATTTACCAGAGTTATTCAAATATAGGTGTAAGAATATGTCCTTTATTCTTCGGCCTTTTCTCCCCAGCACAACTACACAGTGTCACTCTTTTTGGGCTACTGTTATTTTCTTTTTAAAGACAAACAAACAGAAATACAACTGAGAAGTATTGTAAGAATCATTGTTTTCCCTCTTAAAATATTAACCGAGTTAAAGCAAATTTCACAAGGGAGTACTCTGGGTTTCTTTTTGTTTGTTTTTATTTTTTTTTTTGCAAACCATCTTTGAAAGGTTTTAACTATCAACATAAATGTTTCATTTCAACACCATCCAGACAGCACACTCCAAAAATGCAACCATCAGATCCTCTAAGTACCTGTGTAAGAATCTATTCAAGATACATGAATGATGCCTTTATTTTTCAGCATTTAATTTCAATTACTTTTGCTGCTCTGGTCTATGAGACTAAGTGGCACTTACAGTGCTTTGTAAATCTGTTATCAGAGCAAAATACAAGTTCTATACTTGATCATCATTTTCCCAGGCCTGATCAGTTCCCAAAAGCAAAAAGAATGATGGCACCTTTTTAAAATTCTATGTGTTTTGCATTTTTATGGCCTTCTGGATAAGCAGTAGCTGCTTCAGAAGCTTTCTGTTTGACTTTCTGGATGACGCTATTCACCCAGAAATGTGGGCTGGAATACCTTCCAGCATTCTTTTTCAGCATTCTCTAATATAAGCAAGTTAACGAACATTAACATTGAAGACTTAGTAGTTAAAAACTCTCCTGCAATGTGTTTATAGAACCAGGAAATAAAAGCAAGTTTCCTTAACTCACAGAAATATTCTCATTCAGTGTGAGGATTCCTGACAATGATTATCATTAGAGCAATGAATTAGCCAAGGACCAAGAAGCTTATGCAAGTGTCCAGTGAGCGTATAGCTCAGGTACAGTGACAGACACACTAACAAAACTAGACTGCAATGTATATTCTCTGGCATAAGAATAAATACTACTCTAATGAAAATATTTTTCCTATTGGATAATTTCAAAATGTACCTAAAACATGTTCATTACATTATACCTTAGCTTATAAAAGTATGATCAAGAATGGGATCTCTTTAGGTTGAATTCACTCAGCCACTTAACAAGGCTATATAGTAACTAAATGAATAATTTCTACCTTGATTCCTGTTCACTCAAAGAATCTCTAACAGGTTGACTTTCTTTCACACCCAGATACACCAAGTTCCTACAGAACAGAAACCTGCTCTTACCTTGGATTTAACTTAAAGGTGGCTAATCCTATCTGGACACACACTATTCTGGTCCACATTTGGTGATACCAAGCTACCAAGATTTGAACTCTATTTTTCCGTTAACTTCAAAAGATTTAAGGATCTAACTACACTCAGTTCTTTAGAGAAGATTGCGGGTGGAGGAGAGAAATAACATATTTCAAATTTTAACCACCCTTTCCACAATTTCCTTTGGGAAAAACAAATACTCCTTCAACAGACTTCTGACAGCTGAGACAGAATACCAAACAACAATACTTCAACAAGAACCACAATGGCATTCTCCTAGATACAAAACAAAAGACATAGATGATCAGTGAGAACAGGGCCTTGGGTAGAAATCTTATCCCTGTACTCTGAGGCAAAACCAGACTCAGGCTCTAGCACTAGTCTAAACTACCTAAACTTATTCATTCCTAAGAGATGCTTCTTCCACACACAGGTCAATCTAAATTACAAACAGAAAAGCTCCCACGTGAAGCTTGTCAGTACATAGCTCAGCTGTGCTGAGGCAACAGCGATACAGCCTTTACCTTTTCAATTTACTGAATCACTACTTGCTTCCACTTCCATAAACTTCCTAATGTTCTGTTGCTTATTCAAGCAATACATGTATTGCACAGCACCTGCTTTCCACAGAAAAGATGAGCTGAACCACCACCGTGGGGCTCACCCTAATCACGCAGTTCATTACAGTAGCTTGTCAGATGATTCTGCCTTAATGGATTGACAAAGTAGGAATCTTGTTTGGTGGGGTTTAATTTTGTTTCTGGAATAGCCACACAACCTTTGCAAATGCAGAATGAAAACAACAACAGTAGTTTTCTGTTGGCAACTGCATCCACATCAGAGCTCTGGGATAAAACTCTGCACTAATGATAAACCGTAAGTAGAGTGTACAAATTGGGTAGTTTAATTATTCCATGCCATTTGTCCTTTGAAAACCTACCAAGGAAGAAAGTCTGTAGACAATCAAGCTTCAGTTTAGTCTCAGTATCAGCACTACCTATTGAGGGAGCAATGTGCTTTCAGAACATTTCAGATTTAAACTTTAGTTTAGCCGGAAAAAACATTTGTACTATTCCTGGAACCCTCCCAGTAACTTTCAAAACTTTTAACTTCTAAAACATTGGTATCTCTTGGACTTCTCTCATCCAGTTTTAACACATGTAACTCCTTTGCACAGAGTTAAAAGTATTTAAAACCTGTAGCATGCTTCCTTCTTTATAGCCAACACCATGTGCATGGCTTCCTAGTGTTTCCTACATGCTAATTCTTTTGTTTTTTCTTGCTCTCCAGTTCTTTTTTCTTGCCAGGTTTGATAATTACAGCAAAAAAAGGTGAATGCTGAAAAACTTCCATAATTTCATCAGTAACAGCTGTTCATACACAGTTGCATTCATGTACAAGAATATCAGCTTAAGGAAGCTGATAGAAAAAAATATTGTGTTTATAGCATTCTATTGCCACAACAAAGCTAATCGCCACTAATTGGACATCTACATTACTTTATTTCACACCTCTCTGTAATCAGTTTTGCAGAGATTGCAAGGAAGTTCTTTCCCCTATGAAACTCCTGTTACCACCATACAACAACAAAATTTGAAGCAACTAAAGGAGCAGAACTATTATTTATTCATTTTGCACCACACTCAAATGCCTATTCTCAAAAGATTTCTCTGCTCAGCATGTATTTTGTCATCCTACATTTATTCAACATTGTTTGTTCAACAGAGTTTGTCAGTGTAACATACAAATTAGGGGTCACTTAGCTCTTTGACATGTGAATGAAGCTAAATTAGTCTGAATTCTTTAACTGTTCAGACCCTCTGCTAGTTCCTATTTACTCTGGTGTGTGAGGATCACTTCTCAAGCAGTAAAAACAAAAGAGCAACAAACCCTTTTGAATGGCTGCACACAAAATATCCTTTTCTGGTGCACTGAAAATAAATGTTCATAAATATTCTCTAAATATATGTTCTTCACATTATCACACTGATATCCAAATGATGATTTGTGTTTTCCTACCCCACAAGAAAAGGTATATATGGATATATCTGTGTATATAAGAATACATCAAGCTGTTATACATGCAGAATCAAATTATATTTCCTTAGAAACAGCTTCTGCTAAATAATAGATATTTACCTATCTAGCTACAATATGTAAGAAGAGGTAGGTTAATTATTTGTTCGTTCTACAGTAGTAAATATGTACCGTGTCAATTACCTAAAACTGTTTGAAAGAGTTCAGTGTGAGTAGGGCAGACTGAAAAAATACAAGTTACAAGAAAAATAAGGAAGCTTTTTTCTCCAGCTGAAGAAGTTATATGAAACAAGAGTTTGCCATTGTAAGCTTAACGGACCCACTTCTTCTTCAATGTATCTACACAAGGTCTGCCTCTTTGTGAATATACCAAGTTCTGCATGTAAACATCTAATTCTGTTCACACAGGTTTAAGAAATAATACATATATTCACCTTATGTTCAAAAGCATCTTTTGGCATAAGATTGACTGCTGTTCATGCCAATTCTAATGGCTTATTTTCCAGCTACTTTCTGTGCAGACCCACAGAGAATAGAACACTTGTATCAAGGCAAGTCTCTTCACTGACACATTTGCTATCTTCAACATAAGAAGCACCTAACTCTTAAAAAAACATGCTCTGCACGTGACACAACACCAACCAATATGCTGCAAAAAAAATAGCACTGTCACACACATCTCCTGTACTTAATCTGGCCAGGATTTACAGACACATAGGCACAGCTAGCACAACACTTGTCTATTATTTTCTTAGATACTCAAGGCATTTCCCAGTGAGAAAATAGCATACAATATTAATGCATAGAGTCCACAAGCAGTCTATGTCCAGGACTGATGGTTTATGGCTACAATCTGTCATGAAGGCTCAAATGTTGCTTTCTGAGTCCTCGGAAAACTTACATGAATGGCAGGAAAAAATTATACACTTAAGTATGACAACATATAGCTCTTACTACTTAAAAATAAATGTACGTACATGCTTAAAATAAAAGCATGCAGAACACATTGGCATAGGCAAATATAAAACATTAAAACACCTCTTCTTTTTCTCCCCTAATTATAAAAACAATGTGTTTTTACAGCTAACAACAACCAATGGATGGATATTAACAACTGTAAGCTCTTGAGAACAATCATAGGGTTTTACAAAGCATTCAGCAGTAATGACATCCAGAGGAGTTTGAAAAATACAGATTAAAACCAAATTCGGTGTAAGACTGAATTTGTTCCAAAGTGCCTCGAAACACTACAGCCAACTTGTGCTAGCTGAAACTACAACTATGTAATACGCTTCAGTGCATATTTATGGATTCTGGCTTTCCACAATTACAATTGAAAAAAAAATACTTTGTCCTGTTCTAAGATGTTAAAAATAAAATCAAATAATGTACAAAAAGTATCTAAAAGTGGTATTTTAATGTTTAATCAAAGAGTATTTATTTTTAAACTAATGCCTAAAAATAATCTTAGCACACAGTAAACATTTTACACAAATTACTTCGGATTCTGAACTCTTTGATTTGATGGAAAGTAAAAAGATATCATGAGCACATTAAGGGAGTGTACCAAGCACTGTGTGCGTGTGACACAGTAAAAATGAGGAGGAACCTAAGTTTCCAAGAAGGCACTGTGTCTTCCATAAGTTAAGGAGGAAAAAAACTTTTCCCTCTGAACCAAAGACTAATTTTTTCTTTATGTTTGCTACATATGCGCATTTTTTGTGTGTACATCCAATTTTTAAGCAAGTGTATTAATAAAACAACCTAGCACAGATACACTTGTTTGTGCCTTGAAAGGCTGATAATACCTTTCATTTTGCACTTGCCTGAAGAACATGCTCAGCCACTTAATAAGGCTCAACTTTAATTGCACTACTATCCTCTTTACAAGCCAAAGGATATTCCTTAGTCCCATATTTAAAAACCCTTAACGTACTTAGGTTTTTCAGATCTATAATGTTTTACAGAGTGGGACTGAGACACTGGCACTTCCAGAGAAGAAAAAAAAGAAAATCCAAACACATTTGCTTATGTTTACATGAAATAAAATTAAGCAGCACTAGTGATTTTCCCCCTAAGAATGAGGGTGAAAGAGATGAAATGGGACAGTAAACATCTACTCAGTATAAAAAAAAAGATGATTTTAAGCATGTTCCAATGGTTTTCATGCTAACAGCCTCACCATTTTTAATCACTATATTTTCATTTGAAAATAGTTTTGTCTGTCTCATAACCATGTGAATGACCCATACAAAGAACAAATTTAGCAACTGAGCAATTGCTTATACTGGGGAAGCAACGAAAGTGACTTAAAGTGTTCTGAGGTACTTAAGATAAACCTACTTATGAAAGAAGCTCCCCTAAAGTTCTTTTACAAATTGAAACTTGAGTCTATGCAATATCAAGATCCGAGGGTTGTTCACCACACACTGCATTTCACAAGACAAAACCAGTAATGTTAATCCAAATGTGCATATACACTTTCAGTTAAACATATGACAGAAGCTGAAAAAACAAAAGACAAAAAATACATGCACAGTAACAATATCTGTACTGGTTTTATCACTCAGCTATGCTATTAAGTATATTAAGCCAAAAGTCCACCCCTTTACATCTCTAGTACATCATGCCTCCACTTTCACAAACCTGTTAGAACTCTTAGATGGCACTGATGATGAACACAGGAATCTTTTATACAGGAACTCAACAGAGTTCTCCCTAACTCCTTCCATGGGTTGGCTTCTCCCCTGTTCATCTGCAAATCACCACATATTATCTGGTCCAAAGCAATGCCATAACTGGACTCCAATCTACCACCACCTACACAATATTTCATGCTAGTGGTGGGAGGACCTTGTGAAGCAGCGCAAGTTCTGCATTCTTGACTGCAGAAGTGAATCGCTGAATGTCTTTTCTAGGTAATATATCGGTCTCATTCAGTGAATTTCATACATTTGTGAAAACCTGGGAGAAGCCTCTAGCACTACTGTAACAAAAATCAAGCATCTGCAGAAAAAAATCTGGACCTAAGTAACAGGTCAGATGTATGAACTGCCTCTCCTGAAGCAAGTGTCTATCATTAATCACACTTAGAATCTGTAATAATAAGCGAGGGCAATCTATTTTATCTTCTTCGTGAATCTTGGAATCACATCATGCACTACCATAAAATCAGGCCAAAATCCGACAGACCATTATAACTGTGAGTGCTCACCCATATCCATTTCTCTCCCACACCAGTTAGAAATCCCAGCCTTCTCTACATCCAGAAGATAACCTTCAGGAAATAGCATATTCATATGGAAGCACTAAAACATATTTGAACTTTTCCTTTCAACTTGCCTGATCTCATTGAAGAGGTAGTTTACTTCGGTATAAATTCCTACTTCCATATACATGGTCCAAGAAAAAAATCTTCACTGTAAACATCCCGCATCTATTTGGAACATACCCACTCATCCACACACCAGACAGCAGTGCAAAAATATGTCAAGGCCTGTGAGCCCGGGCAGAAACCATTACCAGGGAGCTACACGACACAGTGCATCACACTAGACATGGACAGGCATATTTTAATTCAAAAGGCTTATTTTAACATCAGCCAAATTTCTATTAGATAAATACTGCCTCTTCGTACTTGCAGCTCTACGACAGCAACCTCTGTTTTAATTACGGAGAAATGATACAGTTAATTTTATTTCCAGTGGGTGGATTCCAACGGTATTAAAGATCCTGTAATCATCCTGCACACTTCAGGCTACCCCTCAGCTTGGCATGTGCATCTGGGCCTTTGCGGCTCTCTCCTTTATAGAAACCGGTGCACAAGCTAAGCACAAGCCCCTTATCCCACTTTACCTCAATAAATAAAAATCACAATTAAAAAATGCAACCGATGAGCTATCAACCTTCCCGAAGCTCACGGAACAATGCAGATATCACACCCGCCAGCATCGATCTGCACAGCGACTCCCCCTGCGAATCCCTCCCTTAATCTACTTCGCTACCATAGCTCTCCCTCAAACATCGACATTTGCCCCTCGCCCCGCACCCCCCTCACTCACCCGCCATCAGTTCCCTCTCCATTTTGGAAGGCCGCTTCCCGTTCCACACCGAACCCACCCGCAGACGATGCCCGCGGGCGGGCACACACGCCCCGTTCCCCGCGGCGGGGGCTCGGCCTGCGGCTCCGCGCGGCGGGGGCGACGAGCGCCCGGAGGCACCGCAGACATTGCAGCTGCCGCCCCATCCTCGCCGCCGGGTGCCTGCGCCCCGGTACGGACAGCGGCGGCGGCGATGCCCGGGCTGCAGCCCGGCGGCACCTGGGGCGTGCGCGCCCGCGGCGGCCCGGGGCAAGCGGCTGGAGGCGAGCGGCCCGAGCTGGGCGGAGGAAGCCCCGCACTCACCCAGCAGCAGCAGCTTCAGCTCGCGGCGGGCGTCCCGCTTATCCCGACGCAGCTGCCGCTCGATCTCGTCGTTGATCCGCCGGGCTTCCTTGGCTTCCTCGCTCAGGCAGCACGCCATGATGGACTCCAGAGTCATTCTTCCTAACTGGTTCAGACACAGCCCCCACCCCCCCTAAACCCGCACGCACACTCGCACACACGCACCCCGCCGCCGCTCCGGCCCCGGGGGGCACAGGCGCTCTCCGAGAGCCCGGAGGCCGCCGCAGGGCAGGCGGGCAGGCAGAGCAGCCTCGATGCCACAGAGGGGCAAGAAGAAAGGCAGGGCCGCTGGCGGCGCGGATCCCCGCTCCCTGCCGCTGACACCCGCCGCTGCCAACTCCTCCTCTCCTCTAAATCATGCACCGAACAACATGGAAACATCCACCGCGGCGGCAGCAGCAGCTCTACCCAGCCGAGCCGCCCCCCGCCCCGCTGCTTCCCTTCCCTCGCAGCCGCCCGCAGCCTGCGCGGTCTCCGAGTGTCCCTGGCGGCCGCCGACACCCCCGCCGCCCTCCGACGCGACCACCCCACGCCCCTGGAAGCGCTAATGCCCACTAATCCCTCCCCCGCCCCGCACACGCACACATCTCCCAGCCGCTCCCCGCCCCCGGAGCGGGAGCCCGGCTCCTGCGGGGTGGGTGAGACCGCCGCTGCTCGGCAGGAAGAGCTTCCCTGCGGCCGCTCCTCCTTCCCGCCGCCCCGGCCGCTCGCCCTTCCAAGCAGGAGGTGGGGGGGGTGGTGGTGAGGGTAAGCGGGCTCGCTGTCAGGGAGCTGCCGCTGTTCGCCTGTGCTCGGTTCGGCTCTGCCCGCGCTGCCGACAGAGCAGCGGAAAGGGAAACGAGTTCACTAAGCAGGGGTCGAGCTCGACCGGCTTTTAAATGGTCGGGCTCCGCGGGCGTGGTGCGGCAGGAATATGGCGGCCCGTCTCCCGCCGCCGCTCCCGCTCTCTCTCCGCCCCGCCGCGCGGTGAGGGCGAGCGCCCGGGGCAGCCGAGCCCCCGCCCGCGCTGGGCCGCCCCCCGGGGCCACCCCCCCACCCTGCGGCGCCGGTGGAGGCAGAGCAGGGAGGTGCGGGGAGAAATGGAGCGGATTCTCACACCAAATGGCCGCGACAGGCTGTGACTGCTCTGGTTTGTCCTGCAGGGCAGTGCCTTCCCTAACGCTGTGTGTGCTTTCGCTTCCTTTGTTTTTGGTCGTGGGCACGCATTTTTATTCGGTTCCCATCCTAGCAGAGATGAGTTGGGTTGGCTGGGACTGGCGGACAATGTGTCGGGCTGAAAGGAAGGAAGGAGTAAGGAGACGAAAATGCCTTTCCCAGGTTTGGCCGGCATGGGAAGGCAGAGCGGGACACACGCACACCGCCGGGCACCCGGAAGGTTTAGCGCCCTGGCTCCCTGCTGGGAAGGCAGAGCTGTGCGTTCGGCACGAACGCGCTGGGACAGCCCACGGAACGCCGCCCGTGTGGCCGATACCCGGCTGCGGTGAGTTCTATTCGCCCCTCGCCCCAGCCCCCGCCTCAGGCCCAGTCCCTGGCAAGCTGTCCCCACGTAGCCTCCGGTAGCCCCTGGGGTGATGCAGTCCCAGAAAAGCTGTCCCCACATAGCCTTCGGCAGCCCCCAGGGTAATGGCATACAGTGGAGCAGAATGCACTGATGCAGCTTCTAGTTCTTCTGAATTCATAAACTCCGCAAAGAATTCGCGCACCTGCACTTCCTTGGGCCGCCTCCATTTTAAGCCACTTGTATCTAGGAATGTTGCCAATCGGCTGTCAATGTGGTACTAGCTTATGTAGTGGGTAGAAAGGAACATCACTCTCTTATCTTCTACCATGTCTGGTACCCTCACCAGCACCTGCTGACATCTGTTTTAAAATTCATGTGCTCTTTCCTGCAAGCTTTCATATGTACTGGCAAAATTATTTAAGTAAGGTCTACTGTAAAGAGTAAGACAATGAGGGAATTAAAAATAAACAAAAAAGAGAGTAAAACAATCAGGAAAATATTACATTCAATCAATTTTTAGAGCATGCAAAAATCATTACTTTAAAAAATTCATTATTTCAACATAGGTCTATATTGTAGTAGTATATATAGTGTATAAAATGGTTGATACAATTTGGAATCTTTTTTCTTTATTCCAATCAATGACTTTTAGTATTGACTGGAATAGTAGTTCCAGCTATTAAGAATAGATTATATTTCATTCAAAGCATATTCTCTCTTTTAAAACCTTTATGTATATAAGTGTATCTGTGTATTCACCTGTATTGTATTCTGGTCCCAGATGCATTAATCTTACATGCAATTAAGATTTCTAAAGAGCCAACACTGAATTACAGTGACAACAAGTAACAAAAAAAGAGGGGGAGGTTACTGCAAGAAAATAATTATCAAGGTTTTCAAGATGAATATTAGAGTTTTCTTCTAAGTGCCAGAGTCCAATAGAGTGAATGTGAGTCTATAGTAAAGCTCACAAGAAATACTTGCTGGATGTTTTGTACATTATGTCCAAATCCACAGCGACCATCTCCAGAATCACACCTTGAAAAAAGGGTAGGAATAGGTTAATGAGTTTCCAACCTTTAGGTAAACTGAATCAATATCCTCTCCAAAACCGAGAGCACACTGTTATAATAAAAACTGTTACAGTCTGCAGTAGAAGTTGGACTAAACTTTCTCAACGATTTTTATGCTCAGTATAGAAGGCGTGAACATTGTGTGTACCTCAAATGCAGAATTGTCATTTAATTTTGTATTTTTAATGTACCGTAACTGTAATCTGTGTGTACCACTCCTGTTGATATAACTGGATTTCAAGTCTTTACAGAATAAATATCTTCAGATTTTTAATGGATGGGCCATCTAGTCCTGAATATGGCATCAGAAGATAGCCATTATACATTGCTTTACTCATTTGCTTCATGGCTTAGTGGAAGTCAGAAGAACCCCATTATGGACAATTACATGATAATAAACTATGAGGAAATTTCTTTCCAGACCTCAGTTCCATAATGGTTGGCTTTTGTTTTGAAATGTGAAACATCCTTTATAAATATTTTATCCTAATAACAACTATCAGTAAATGACAGAAATCTTTATTGCCCATACAGGTAATTATTATCCATAGATACTATCCATACTGTTACCTAATCCTGGATAGATACTTCCTGATAAGCCTCCCTGTAGCACTAATTTCATATTCTCCTATCCAAGTAGTCTCCAGTTCATGGCTCATAGCAACCCATTGCCTGTGAGACATTCTAATGTTGCTTACTGCCACAGGAAAGTGAGACTGACAGAAGGAGAAAAGATGGTATAGAATACCTTGCATCTTTGGTATTCTTACTCATATGACAGCAAAGATTGGGAAACTACTACTATGTTTTATCATCTCTATAACATTCTTTGCACTGATCTATCCCAGTTTTCAATTTTTTCTTTCCATATGCCTGAAGATATTTATTGTCACTCTCCTCTGTCTTTTCTGCCTAAGACAGGTTTTCTGTGATGTTTTGACAGGTTCCAAATGGTATCTGAACTTGGTACTCACATGACAGTAAAACAGAAGATTGTGTACAGCAACATCATAGGATTTTCAAAATTAGTAAGCCTCCTGTATTAAGCAGTGGGATGGATATCTTGTGAGTGCTTTTTGGTTGTCATTGTGTGGTAAGAAGATATTTGCACAGTGCTACACACCAGTACATCCCAGTCTTGTTTGTGAGTGCTTCCAGAAAATTTAGAGGCTGTCAGTATATCTGAGTTGAGCAAATTATCCTTCCAGTACGCCCTCTGCATCACGTTTTTGTTTGCTGGTTTTGTTTAGGTTGGGTTTTTTTTTGTTTTTTTCTAAGGAAAAAACCCAACAAATAAAATGTATCTGCTGTTCCTCTACAGTTAAATGAGTAACATCCAGTGTTTGCAATTTCCTTCAACTGATACCCATCCAAACTGATACATCCAGTGTGTGTAGTTTTGACAAATTATCTTCTGAATGTTTCTCAGTGTTACTTGTTTCAAAGTACAAGGTGCTAAAGTACAGGCTAATGACTATGGAAGAGTTAAGCCCCCAGTTTTTTCACCTGATTTATGTGGAATTTTAGAAACTTCTTTCCTTCTACCTGTTTGCATTTCGAGGTTCTTGTGGACGACCTATCTCTGAAAAAGCCCAAGTATTTTTCCAAACGCTTTTGTTTTTCAGCCGCATCTGTTAATATTACTTTGCACCCGCGCCAGGAGAGGGGTGTTGCGCAGAGAGGCGCGTGTGGCACCCCCGCCGTGCGCACCCCGCGCAGCGCGGTGCCGGACGCGCACCGCGGCCGAGCGCGCAGTGCTGCGCCGCTCCGGGAGCCGGCAGCCTCCCCGCAGCGCTCCCCGCCGGCGCGCACGGCCGCCGCCCGCGCCGGCAGGACCCGCTGCCAGCCGCATGATTTGGCTGCTTAACTGTGCACGGAACGGATCCTGGTGTATTGTGTTGGGTGGGAATTTTTTTGGTCTTTAGGGTTTGTTGGGTGGTTGGTTGGTTTGTTGGTTGACTAGGTATTTTCCCAGAGTATGCTGTTAGTTTAAGGATTTGCATTGTCTTTCACAAAGTTTTGGTTGACCCTTCAAACCTTCTCATGGAAAGCGTCTAGTAGGCACAGTGTGATCCAGACCACCACTTCTGTGGGAATAAGCTGCTGGATCATGAGCCAGTTGTTCCTGTATTGTTCTGCACAAGTCCAGTGGAACACGATCATAAATTTCAACCCTGAAAAAAAACAAAAACCCAAAACAAAGCAAAAAATCTCACCACGCTTGACATAGCCACATGACACAAATTACATTAATAAATTGGTAGAGCATGAGCTGATACTACAGTAATATGGCCACTCACTGAAAAGGAATGCTTGAGTCTTCAGTATTGCCACTTGCAGTTTCTCTGATGACTTTTTGTCCTATTGTATTGCTTTTACCATGAAATGAATGTCAAAAATGGATCCAGGCTTATTTGTATTTTTATTATTTGACAATTATATAGGTTAAAATCTACCCCAAAAAGTTTCAGCAAAGCCTGTGATTAAGTGTTCGACTCAGGATATAGTATGGGGGATATTAGTCTTCCACCTCTGTGACGTAAATTATAAATTCATATTATGGCATCAGGCAAATACTACTGTTTTTGTCAAATACCTTTTATGTGCATTTATTGTGTTCATCACATTTGAGCACATGTTTCTTTCAGCTTCTTGAACTTTTAACAAGGTGGCTTTTATTCTTTATGGGTTTCTTATTTTTGTGCAAATCCAAAGTAAGTTATTCATACATATAATCACACATGTTTATTAACCACACATTTGTATAATGTCTAGTTCATTTGCAGTCAGTAGGACTTCTTATGCTCTGCTAGGTTAATGACATTGTATGTTTGGGTTATTTATCTAAGATGTCAAACATTCTATTCTAGCTTTTACTCTTCCCCTACAGTCTACTCTTGGGTACATGCTTCCTAATTCTGGTTTCATTTAAGTTTCATAGCATAGTAACTCCATCACTTTCATTGGAATTGAACTGTTTTCATTATCATACACAGTGTCAGGCCCTGAGCTCCTTTTAAGATATTTAATATACACATTGTAACGGTGTGATTCCTCCAGTTTGTTCAGCGACTATTTCAGAAATAGTCTAACCATTAGAAAGTATAAACTGATAGGCCCTCATTCCCATCTTAGGTCTCACTGTGTTACAGGACAGGTAGGCAAGAGATACACAGAGGTAATTCTTCTGGTATTTAATGGAAAAGTATTATTTATAAATCTTTCCACCATCCAAAGAGTGCGTCAGCTGAGGTTATTTTCTTGCAATCCAAAGTACGTCACTAGAAGAACCGTGGATAACTATCTCATTGCCCATAATTTTATAATGGAAGACTAATCCAAAATTAAAGCATGCTTCAATACTTTTTACAATCTTGCCCCAAAGTTTAGTATGTAAAGTGAAAAATTATTTTTCCAGTGAAGATGAACAGAAAATAATTAAAACCTACTTGCATGTAATAGTACTTCGTAAAATTACCTTTTCAATATGCAATTTATACACAAATTAAATGCAAGAATTTAGATGCTTTAGTAAGGAATTCTGTACTTTGTATATGCTTCATTGCTTGTATTAATAGGAGCATCAATGTTTTTTGCACATTACTACCAAATCTCGTAATGAAAATCATAAGGAAATGTGTGAGGGATAAGTGACATAAAGGATAGAAGTTACGACCTAGTCAATTGCGTTTTCAGATGAGCAATTAAATTATTTTTATTGATATATATAATTTAAAAACATTTTAAGAGAAGTCCATAAGGAGACTGTTTCCAGTATTTATGGTTTTAAAGTGAATGGACAGAAGGATCTTAAGACAACAGGTGATCAATGTTTTCCTCTAAGTGGAAGTACAGTAATAGGGGAGGTATCTTTCTTTATACGTAAATCTATTAGAAAAATTGTGGTGCTTAGAAAAAATGAGTCTTCATTGAGTCTTATGAAGAACCATCAAAAATACTTGACAAAAGTAGTATTTGAAATAATGGAGAAAACTGAGTTGGAAGATAGCAAAATAATTGACTTTCATTCAATACTTTAGGAAGTACGGAGCAGGAATCAAGGCACTCGGTTATGTACTGAAGTAAAAATGTGGGCTGAATTGTAAGCCTCATTTTATAACTCTAGTTACAGTTACATAACTTTCATTATAACTATAACCTCAAATAGCCAGTTAGTATGTTTTCTGAACCAGTATGGGATGATTTGTGAACTTGAATTTAGGTAGAAATAGAAAAAATTCTCATGCCTAAGATGCACAGCTAATAGTAGCAGTGCAGTGATTGCTGTTATTAGTCAAATTACCCTGCAGTTAATGTGGAATTTAGATAGTGCTCTATACTCTTAAGGAAGATTGGTGAATCTATAATAATATTTAAGGGAATTATGGAAATTCATTAGTAGGGAAAAGGAGAACATTTATTTCATTTGTCCTAAGAGACAGAGAAAAAAGACTTTTCAACACGTAGAAAATGCTTGGACATATACAGAGAATTGTATAGAGTGATAAGATGGTATAAATTCCCATTTTGATAAAAACCATGTATTACCCAGGTAATTGTGAAGCAGGCTGTCAGGCTACTGTATTTCTATGGGAGTGCTTCCTAATCGTCTTGTATTTTGAATTGTGGGTTTGCATTGCCTGACACAGAATCTAAACAAAAATACTCTGAATTTTTTCATTATATATTTAAGGAGATTGAAAGAAGTTAATTTTTTTACTCCAAAATAAAGAGTGTTTAACAGAACTAAAACTTGGAAGAGAGTGGGGAATTTTCAGAAGAATCAGTGGTTAAATTTTAGTTTAAATACTGAGAATAATTGTAGATGTATTTTGAATTACATAGGATATTCAAACCCCTTGTATTTATGAAGGGAAACTTTTGTCATTAATACGTGTTTCTGCTAAGAACCTAGTCATGATTCTGAGATTTACAAGGAAAAAAAAGTCTTGAGCTCCCCCTACTGTTCTTTCCATCTAAAAAGATGGAAAACCTGAATTTTGTTTTGATGGGTAAAATACCAGTCAGATAGAAGATAAATTTAACAATATAGAAGTATCATTTTAAGTTTGTGGTAATGTGCTATTAACAGTGGAGAGAACCAGAGTGTTTAAGTTGTTTTCCAAGTTGTTAGTACTCTCAAGATTTTTGGCATTCATAGCATAATGGGCATGAGAATGTATACCTTCACATACAACAGTTTTCCAAGTTTTCCATGAGAAGATATGATTTATTGTTTGTGTATGCATACACTCAATCTTGTTCCATTTAGATGAAATTGGTGGATCATAGAACTTATTAAATACTGGCACAGTCATACACGTAATTAATTTAATTTACTTTTCCAGATAGCTTTCAAAAAACTGTTATTTATTCAGGTAAATGATTTGGGAACTCCCACTGCTATTTATAATAAATTATTACTTGTAAGTCTACTTTTTGAGTTCCTTTACATTATTGTCATCACAAGTTACAAAGAGAACTTTTGAATTCTCACCCATATACTGATTGACATTCCAAATACTTTTCACCAAAAGAGTTTAATCTTATAATGGCCAGATTTGTCTATAATATGTAGTTTCCAAGTTCAAGATCATCATCAGTGCTCATGATCAATGCACTTTTATCTGTTTATTAGTATTTCTTTGTTAATAACACTTAATTTTTTCCAGAAAAAAAAGCCTGTCTTTGCACATAGGCTGAGCTTTATTTGGAGTTCTGTGCTTTCATTATTTTATCAGCTGAAAAATATTGATGTGCTGATTAGTTCAAGTGTTGTTAGATCCATTCTCATAAGGAGTCTCTGCTAGACTCTTTACGGGTGTCCTTAAGGTGGTAGTATTTTAACAAAAAAAAAGTCAAAATTCTCTCTAGCATATCATGTATGTATTGGTACTTCTCCTTAAGTTTCCCTATGAAGATCAAAATTCTTCTAATGAAATAATATTTCTTTCTTACCATTCTGATTTCCAAAAAGTAGTTAAGCAAACCTCTATTTCTTTGGCCTGATAACACCAAATACCATCTGTTCTGCACCGAGGTGTGGGGTAAGGTGAGAGTGAGCTGGTGTGGGGGTCCTTCTAGATTTCCGAAAGAAAGGCCCAACAACAAGTGGCTTTAACAAGGTTACTTCAAAAAGACAGGCTAAGAAGAGGGGTATAGATAGTAACCTCTTACATCTCCTCAGGTGCTGTGCACTCCATGGAGCACTGAACAGTACCCCAGTGGATTTTCCCATGGCACACTGCACAGAGCAGATCCTGTCTAGGGGAAGAAACTCATACTTTCAGTCATTTGAGGTCTTCTTTAACTTTCCTACAAGATCTGTTTAAGCGCAAGTCCATGCAGGAGGTGTCATACGAGCGCTGAGCAGGAGCTGCCCGCAGGCAGCTGTCCACACCATCCCATGTTAGTCTGGTCAAAGGTTGGATTTGATAATCTCAGATGTTTGATTAATCCAATTGATTCTGTGATCATGTGAAGTTCAATTTAACTGCAGTTTGAATTCTATTTTCCTGCTGTTTACGTGCTCAGTTAATCTCCTTTAACTTAATGATTACTATTGCTCTGTCTTTTCAGTTATGAATTGAAAAAAACAGCTCCATGGTCCTCACAAAAGATTTATCAAGTCCTACATGGAGGCTTACATTGGATATAATACTTCAAACAGCTGACCAGGCTGAGAACAGCCAGTTCTAGCAGTGAGCTGAGAGTATTATTTGTTTCAAGAATTCTGTTATAAAACGTAGATCCTATTGTTTATTTAATCTGTTACATTGCCATTTTGTCTGCCTTGTCCTATTTGACTGCTTTGTTCATGTTGCATATTTTTATGCTTTAGTACCAGATCTGTTTTGTCATGCATATGGACAGACCACAAGCATAAACAATTTACGAGTATATTTTCTTTTCTCTGTAATTATATTTAGTGTCTAGACCTTTGGGATTCCAGTCCTAATGGATCGTAATTGTAAGAGAAATACATATGCCAAAGCCCTGTGTGCTAATACAGGTATTTCAACCATAAAAGTTCTTTCTACAGGTATGTTTCCTTCCCTCTGCCATAGCAAAGCCTTCTCTCTATTCATGCAGACCACCTAGGAAGGAATATAACTCAGTTTGAAGAAAACATAAGCCACACTACCCATAAGATAGTAGCTCATTTCACATTTACATGCATCACTATTAGTAAAAGGTCACAATCAGTTATCAGCTCCCTTGTTACTAAGCAAATGTGACTTGTTTGATTCAGGACATTGTTTCCTCAGTGAATATTTGGGATCTGTTTTGCTTCTGGCTATCCATTTTTTTTGGTATCCTTTTAGCACTTACTGATGCCTTTTTTTCTGATCTAGACACAGGGTGATAAAAAGGGTTACCTTTATATAAGGATCCCTAGGTGCACAATTTGTCAGGTGGAAAATACTAAAGATGCACACCCTGCATAATGTGTGTATAATTTTTATAGATTTTGCAAATTAGCGTATCTGTCAAGAGTCCCCAGTTAGATGCACACCTGGTGAAGTCATGTCCCCCCAGCTCTAGTACCTTCTAAATACTCCCCCTCAGATGAGGCCTAAACTCTGTTTATAAAAATGTCTTGATGAGCTGGTCTCAATCTTGGTTTCTAAGGAGAACCAAGATAGCATAGGAGTCTTGGAATGTGTTTTGTCTTTCTGCCTAGGAAAATACTGAAGCTAAGTTAGAATAATAGACTACAGAGCTACAAATATATATGTAAAGAATACAGAGAATATATAAAAGAAAAAAAGGCAAAAATCAAGACAGCATCATTTCCCCTCTTTTTTAGAGACTAACAAGACTCTAGCTTGTCTAGTCTCTACTCTGTATTTAACCACAGCACCGGTTTACACAACCAGCTATCTCACTACTTATTATACAGATGTCAACTATAACTACAGCTACTATGAACACTTCTATTATCCAGGCCCAATTTGGGAACCATGAGGTGAGGGTGTCAAAGATGTAGTTCAAGTTTAAGGTGTTACTTTTGAAAGCTACCTCATGTAAAATTTGAGTCCTCATTCAAATTTCACTCTGGTCCACATAAGAACAACAAATATTAAAATATAGCACATATACCTCCTTGTGCATCCAGTATGAAACTGAGAGCCATTCTGTTCTGCATAACCATGAGACAGACCATGAACTTCATGAAATTGCATCTGCAGTCTGCCATTCAATATGTTCCATAATGGCTAAGATGTTTATAACTGCCCTCTCCAGCTCAACTATTCTGAAAGAGGGAATGAGAGTTCTCATTATACTATGGAAAACATCTAATGACATTCAGTGAGGGGATTAACAGATCTTTTCCTCCTCCCATTTGGATTTTCAACATGATAAAATATTGTTATATTTGGAATTACAGCCCCCAGGGCACAAACCTGATCTTTATCTATGGGCAGGATTTTCCAGGCCTTATCATCACATTCAATACCACCCTGTCCTGAGTGGTTGAACTAGTCTCCATGATGTCAGTTCCATTTTTCCTCACAGTTCTTGGGCTTACTCTTTTCATGAATCTGGTCTTATGGCAGTATGAAGAAAGAATGGCCTTTTCTGTGGCATTTATAACTGCGCAGGGAACTGTATCATTCCTGTGATCTGTTAGGCCGCTCAGAGGTATAGAAGGCAGAAGGGTATTATTGACTCATTCCCACCTTTTGGTATGGTTTGCTTCCATTAAAATGCCAATTAGTGGCCAGTTACTACTCCCATCTAAAGGTGGCAATTGAGTATAAATCCAGTCATGGTTCTTACTAAGAGCTTTGGATACATTTTGGACTAAAGTCCCATGCAAGTCATGGGGCCAACCCTGAGTCACAGTTACCAATTGTGTAGATAACAGGTGTGAAAAGAACAGTTAGAACAACATCATCCTGATCTGCATTAGTCTCTGTTTCCCTGATGGTTTCAGGGGCAGAAGCCTTCTTAACTCTGGAGTAGTAGATCCACGGTCCCTTGCCAGCAACCACAGTAAGAGTGGTCAGGAAAACTTGGAACAGTCCCTTCCACTTAGCTTGCAAGGGGTCACTGTCCCACCATTTAACATAGTCTCCAGGCTGGAATGGATGAGCTGGTGTGTCCAGTCCTATCGGCCTGGATAACACAACAAATCTCTGGAGCTTCTGCAAAGTGGAACTTAAAGCCATTAAGTACTTCTGTAAATATTTCTACCCTTCATATGAATTTCTCCTGGGATATGTGGAACCTGATATGGCCTGCCATATTTCATAGGGACTTACGTTGTCTCTCCACTTTGGTTGTACGCAGACTCTCAGCAAGGCTATAGGTGAGGCCTGGACCCATGTCATGGATGTTTCTTGACACATCCTACTAATCTTAGTTTTAAAAGTTCCATTTATATGTTCAACTTTGCCACTTGCTTGGGGCCTGTATGATGTGCACAGTTCCCAAGCAATCCCCAGAATCCTGCTAACTTCCCTTACCACTGCTGCAACAAAATGAGGTCCCCTATCTGATGGTGTCCCCAGAGAAACCCCAAACCTTGGAATTATATGATTGAGCAAAGCTTTCACCACCTCCTTTGCTGTGTTGGTGTGACACAGGTAAGTCTCACGCCATCCACTGAAGGTGGCAACCAATAACAATACATACCTGTATCCCTCTTTATGTGGCATCTCAGCAAAATCTATTCACCAGTAATCTCCTGGGAGATCTCCTGTTTTTTGTTATTTCTAACACAAACCTTTTGCTTGTGTCAGGGTTGCTTCTACAAGAGATTTCACCCTTGCTTGTTATAGGTTGTGCAATATCTGTCATTCCTCTCCCTATTACTACTTTCCTCAGATGTTGTAGGAGATTTTCTGTTCCCCAATGCGTACTTACATTCTCTTGCTGTGCTATTTCTCTAGGGAGCAGGGGTGGAACTACAATCTGTCCCCCTGGGGTGACAGCCCACTCACTTCCTTTAACCTCAGCCTTTAGAAACTTAATTAACTTGCAGTCTCTCTGATTGTATTTTGGGGTAAACTCTGACAAATCAATTTCTTTCTGTGGTACCACTGTAAGAATGTCTTTTTCTGCAACCCCTCTTGCTGTTTCATCAGCAAAGCGATTTCCCAGTTGGGGAGTTGTTTTCCCTTTTTGATGACCTCTGCAGAGGATAATAGCTACCTCTGAAGGCTTCTCAAATACTCTGCAGGAGTGCAAGGATCTGTTCAGCATACTTAATTTCATTACTTTGAGCAGTTAGTAGCGCTCTCTCCTTCCATATGGCTCCATAGGCATGGACAACACTAAAGGCATATTTGGAGTCAGTCCATATATTCCCCTTCTTTCCCTCGCTCAGTTCTAGAGCTCTTGTCAGTGCAAGGAGTTCAGATTTCTATGATGATACATCTGATGGCAAGGCCTTTGTCTCCATCACCTTATCCATGGTTGTCACTGTGTAGCCTGTCATTTGCTTACCATTTCTCATGAAGCTACTTCCGTTGGTATACAGCTCCCAATCTGGATTCTCCAGAGGCATGTCCTTCAGGTCTGATCTGCTGGAATAGGCCTCTTCTATTGTCTGTAAACAGTCATGCTCAGGCATGTTGTAAATTAATGCAGATGAAAAAAAACATTGCAGGGTTTACAACAGCTGTTGTTTTTATGGTAACATCATCCTGTTCCAACAACACAGAGTGATACTTAAGAATTCTGCTAGAAGATAGCCAGTGTCCCCCTTTTTGATCCAATACAATTATCACTGTGTGAAGCACATACTCAACAATTTGCTGCCCAAGGGTGAATTTACAGGCCTCCTGTAACAGGATGACAGTAGCCACCACAGCTTTCAAACACCAAGGCCACCCTTGGCTAACACTGTCTAGCTGTTTTGAAAAGTAGGCCACAGCCCTTTGTTGATCTCCAAGGTGCTGCACGAGTACCCCAGAGCAATATTCAGTTGCTTATAAGTAAAGAGTTCAAAAGGCTTAGTTAAGTCTAGCAGCCCCAGAGCTGGGGCTGACATCAAGGAACATTTCAGCTGTTTAAATGCAGCCCTTGAGCTCTCTATCCACATGATGTTTCCCTTTTTGACTGCTTTAAGTGTTTCATACAGAGGTTTTACCAGTAGTCCATAATTTAGTATCCATAAACGGCACCAACCTACCATTCTCTGGAAGGCTTGAATCTCTTTCGCAGTCTGGGGCCCTGGAAGATGGCAGATGGCTTCTTTCTGCGTGGAATTTGCGGGTCGGTTTCAGACGGTCGGGACAGACGAGAGATCTCTGAAGTTGGGTCTTAGAGCATGAGGTTTATTGTGAAAAGGCGTGGGTGTAGGAGACCTGCTAGGGGCTGCCAGACGCAGCCCAGAGCAGGTCAGAGAGGCAAGAGAGGAGAGAAGAGATCGAAGAGAGGATCAAAGAGAGAGTTGAAGAGACCGAGCTTGTCACTTACAATACAAGAAATCATCTTCTGTGCTGAATATTCTAATTTTCATTAAGCAATCTAGAACAAACTACAAATCTTATAACATTTGCATACAGTCTATGAGAACTATTGCATTACCATATGGTGTTACATTTTAAACCCTAAAAACTGTTTTTTGGACCCTCTGCCAAGTTGGTAGGGTCTGCTCTGACCCTTGGACTTGTCTGCAAGCAGAGGGTATTGTTTAATCAAAGGGGGGATTACCTGCAGTGGCCATGCCATTGTTTTCCAGTTGTTCAGTAACTGGGGTTTGGTATCTCAAAGCTTGTCTTCATTTCAATCTCGCTTATAGTTTCTACATTCTCAGCATCTTTTGCTAGGTAATCATATTTATAAGGCTTTCCTATTTCATCTTCCCCAACATTTCTGTTCTTTGCTAAGTTGTTGATGTCCACAGAAGATTTCTAGCCCCAAGGAAGATTTCTAGCCCCAAGTTGACTACTGTTTCCCTGGCAAACTATGCCTTCTCTTTTGAGACTCTATACTCACTTAGTCCCAAAAAGTTCAACATATTTACAGCGAGCTGGATGCAGTCACCTCGCATTCTAGCTGCAATTCAGGTATCATCAACATATTAAAGAATAACCCCTCTTGGTTCTTGTCTTCTCCAGTCCTCCAGTTCCTTTAATATTTGTTTTCCAGGGCTTTTTGTGAACCCCTAGGGTAGAACTGCCCATATAAGCTGGGTTTTCCTCCCTGTCTCAGGATTATCCCACTCAAAAGCAAAGAATTCTTGGCTACTCTTATGCACAGGAATACAGAAAATGGCATCTAAAACAGTGAACCACCCTAGTTCATCTGTCAGCGTGGTCAAAAGAATGTAGGGGTTTGCTGCAACTGGGTATATATCTTCTGTTATTTTGTTAATTTCTCTTAAATCCTGTACTAATCAACAACTTTATTTTTATTTTTAAATTTTTTTTATTTAATGAAACCATCACTTGAGAAATATCTAGATTCTACTTACTGCTCACTGCAGGATATTCTCATCTTGTACTCCTTGGGGTAAGCACTGAGTCATTAGCAGCATGATGTCTTACAACTGTGACGGCAACTGTATGTACCTCATTGTCCAAAGAGATTTTATATAAAAAGATCAGACTGTTACTGTTGTTTACTTTGTATATGTTTCATTCACTCTGTTTCTAAGTTTGCTTTGCTCCTCTGACATGGCTAGAAATACGGCGGACAGTAATGAGTTTCATTACCAATTGCTCTATACTGTCTCTGGGGATGCTGTTCCAGCAGATATCCATTTGCCTCTGTTAGACAGATAATAAGTTATCTTTAAAGATATATGGCAGTCCTGGCTTAAAGGTGGTATTCCCCAATTCAGTGTTCCCACTAAGAAAAAGAAAACCTTTTCTTTCCCCCTTCCCTTCCATCCAACTGGAGGCACAAAAGGCAAAGATCATGGGTTAAGAACAATTTACAGCAATGAGATAAGAAAATGAACAGTAACAGCAACAATATTAATAATAGAAATGTATGAAAGAGAGAGTCATTTGTACCTGCAGTGTTCCTCGCAAGTTGGAGATCTGAATTTGCAGGCTACCAGTTGGTGCTCAATAATGTAAAGAAAGTGATAATGTTGCATAAAATACATTAAAATGTTTTTCATACAGTGAATTTATATTCAGCAGTTAGCACATGTTGGAGAACACACAGAAACACCATTACAGAATTACAGAATCATGAAATGGTTTGGGTTGGAAGGGATGGGCATGGTTGCTTGCTGTGGGCTGCAAGTGCCCATTGCTGGGTCACGTCCAGTTTCTCATTCAGCAGCACCCCCAAGTACTTCTTGGCAGGGCTAGTCTTGATCCATTCTCTGCCCAGCAGAGATTTGTTCCAGGGATTGCACTGGATTGGATTCGTCTTTGATATTTTTCTCTGCCAGTACAAAGATTTATTTATGACTTCTCTAGACAAAAGTGAAACTGGGTGTTTAAGCTGAAAGCAGGGGAAAAAGGCCATGAAATGATGTTGAGAAGAACAGTAGAAAAATGAGTGAGAAAAGAACAATCAAGTTCCAGATTGTGACATTATTGGCTGTGAAATCCAGGGGAAAAACCTTACTTGTTGATCAAAAAAATCTGTTTAGGCAATTCTTAGGTACTGTCAAATAAATACCAGCTTAGAACAAGGACACCTTATTATATTTACTCCTACTCCTATATTTCTGTACTCCTAGTCTGCTATTTCTATACTCCCACTCCTTAATTCCATGTCCCCTCCTACCTCCACATGCACTGAATGTGATGCTGGATTTTGTCCTTTAACATTTTTCAAACAATGAGCCTAAGATTGGCTGGGTGCTAGAGTGCTTCTTTTTCTGAGTTGGGCAAATGTTTCTGTGGTTTAACATGTCACTGCTGTGAAAATGGGTTTGTCCTTGTCTACAATTCTGAAAAATATTACTTTTCTGGGAAAATGGGATGTTTTTCTTGGTGTTTTCTAAATGCTATCAACCATATATACATTTCAGTTAATTGCTAAATTCTGTCTTCCAATTTCCTATATGACTATCATCTTGAGAAAGTACAATCAGTGTTGCAAAATCTTTAGTAAGTCAAGTGAGTTTTCTTATTGTAACAGATGAAGTATCCTTATCTAGTTTTTGTTCGGTTTTTAGTTTGGATTCTATAGAATAATGCCAGCTTTTACTTTGGAAAAACTTCACTCCTCCAAGGCTTTTAAACAGTAATATTAAAATTTTGCTATAGTTTTTTCATCTCAACTGCCTCATCTTGCCAAATAACTATCTCCTCCACGCTTTAAGCAGATTTAAAGGCTCTTCCAATACAGTTTTGCTTGATGAACCTTGCCACCTACCAACAAAGGACCCTCTCAGGCTTCTGGACAAAAGCTATACAGAGCTGCCCTGCCAGCAGCTCTTAAAACCTGTCAAATATTTCTGGAAATTTTGGGTTTGTCCTTTTTTGCACTTACCGTTCAACCCCACTGGCATTCTGCAGAACAGAGGAAAATAACTTTTAGCTATTTAGTTTTGGAATCAGACAGCTATTTAGTCTTGGAAGCAGGCTTTAAAAGGCTACATAGGGAAGTCAAAAAAGGACAAAATGTGAAGTTGTTCCTTTAACACATCCTTACTAGGCAGTTAAGTGATAATGTGGAGGAACACCAATCAAGTAGGATACCTTCCAGACATCCTCATAAAGTCAAGAGAAAACATCTGCTGCCCACCCAGTAACAGGGTAGAGTGCAGAGCCCCTTTTTCATCTCCTGATGCCTCTAAGAAAGCTAAGATTGGTTATGCTGTGAGACTGAGAAATGCTTGTACTGTTGAGTCAGATTTAAAAAATTAAATTAGTATACATTAACAAAAAAACTCCAAGGGGCATATAGCCTAGAAATACACAGGAAGAAAACAGTGAGAACAAAAGCGGTTCAACAAATTCAGCAAAATGATGACTGGTGAAGAAGACATCATTTGCCAAAGTGACAGAATTGGGTCTGTTTGGGACTGTTCTCAACAGAGACATCTGGTATCTCACCAGATTACTTTATGCTTTTGAAGTTCTAAAACAGGAGAGGGAACTGCCTTTGACTGCAAAAGAAAGTAATGATTATAGCCCAAATGCAACATAAAGGATATATTACAAAATAAATGAGATCTTTAGCCGAAGAGAAAGCATAAAGCAACAGTAAAAATTATGTGGCATCTGGGGTCTTCTCTCTGTTCACTGGGTCCTGCAGAGGCTGTGGGTGATGGCTGGCATTGCAGGACTGTGCCCTTTGTTAGGCAGAAGGTCAGTGCCCATCACAGCTCTTTGTTTGGGGCTGCAGCTGTTTCCCACCAGCCAGGGCACAACCTGCAGCTTGCACTCCGAGCTGCTGCCACAACGTGTGTTCTGCACGTTTGTGGGCTGTGAAAGGCCTACACATGACAGACCAGAATGCAGAATGAGACACCATCACAAGTACCACATAAAGCCTGTGTCTAGGGCCTTCCCAGTGATTGATACACACAGAACAGTTTTGACACTTCCCCAATGATCAGCCCTCAGTAATCAGCCCTTTTGGAAGGTGTACCAAAAGCTCTGTGTCATGTGTACCAAAATTCAATGGAGCAAAAAACCAGCAACCCAACCCAACCAAAAAAACCCAAACAAAACCACTCCCCCAACCTAACAAAACCAAAACCAGCCAACTGAAAAAACCAATCCCCCAAAAACCCAACCCAACCCAAAATCAAACCAAACCAAGCCAAAAAATTTAGAGTTGAAAATAGAATGCAAATCTAAAGCACTGAATCAAACACTGAAGAAAGGAACACTTAGCATTGTTTTTTGAAGAAAACCAGGTTTGGTAGGGAGCAACTTGAAGCACTTTCTCTGCAGTATTTTGAATTTCAGTTTTGGAGATATCTGTGTAACTAAGTAGCAGGAACAGCAAACCTTTAAAAGTAAAGATTCTTGAAAAGATATGAATTTTATTTTGCTTGAGTTCAATATGTGACACCGAGAGGTATAGCAAGCACAGGAAATATTTTGTCATGCAGTCACAGAAACATTGGTTTTGCCATTTCACTGATAATGGTCCAGTGTCTCTTGTCTTTTACATTGATTCCCCAAATGTCACACTGAAACAATTTGTACAGATGGTGTTTCAGAGTTACTGAAATAAGTCTTGTTCTGGTACACCTGCTGTCACTTAGGGTGCTTCAGTTGCTTCTGATGTCAGCCAGAAGCATTGCATCTGCGTAAACACAGTGTCCTCAGAGTGTTCTACGGGCCTGTCTAGTTTCTCTGGAAAGCTCTCTGGAGTTCGCTCACCTTTAGAGTTTAAATCCTGCTGCCTGCCAGCAGACTAGAAACATTTTTTTAAATAACGAAATTGCTCTTAGTCGTCAATCTACAGTAATATTTTTTCCAAATTAGCTGGTGAACCCTGTCCATGAATGAACTACAAGTTCTAGGAGCAGCACTTGGACTCCATTTTGAGTTATTCTGCCTTAAATGTCACACCGCGTAATGCACTGTGCTAAATGTTAACTAAAACTGTGCCATCCCGTGTGTGTAAACTAACCTGGAAACCTAAGGGAAACACAGCTGTGAAATACGAGTTTGTTACTCTGTCGGACGGCTCAGGCTACCTAGCTGTGGCTACTGCTGTACGACAAAGCGTTTCCGTACCTACAGAGCTCCTTGCACGCGTGCTTTGCTGACGGAAAGCTGAAGCACTGCCTGCTTTCTGCTAGCACTGCACTGTTGGCTTTTGGTTTATGGGGGGTTTTTGTGGTTTGGCTTTGTTTTCGTTTTTTTTTAATATGCATGTTTGGGGGTGGGTTTCTTTTCCTTTTTTGTTTGCTTGTTCAGGAAAGGGAAGCGGTAGCTCCCTGGAGCTGTAACGTTGCTATGTGACACCCCCGCTGTCGCCAGGGCCGGGCGCGGCCATTTTGAACTCGGGCGGGCGGGCGGCCGGGGCGGCGGCCAATCGGGGGCCAGCCTCGCGCGCCACGCGGCGGCCGCGCCAACGGCGCCGGGCCCGGGCGCGGGGGGGCGGGAACGGCGGGGAGCGGCGGTAACGCGGCAATGCCCCGTAACAACGGTAATGTAACGCTGGGCAGTGCCGGGTAATAGCGGGTAACGCTGGGCAATGCCGGGTAACAACGGTAACGTAACGCTGGGCAGTGCCGGGTAACGGCGGGTAACACTGGGCAATGCCGGGTAACAACGGTAACGTAACGCTGGGCAGTGCCGGGTAACGGCGGGTAACACTGGGCAATGCCGGGTAACAACGGTAACGTAACGCTGGGCAATGCCGAATAACAACGGGTAACGCTGGGCAGTGCCGGGTAACGGCGGCTAACAGCGGTAGTGCCGGGTAACGGCGGGCCCGCGGCGCGGAGGGGGAGCGGGGCCCCCTCGGAGCTGGCCGTAGTCGGTTCCGGGAAGGTCGTGGGGCCGGGGGCGGCCGGCTGGGGGCTGCTGGCGGTCACCTGTCGCGGGCCCGCGGGGGTGGTGGCGGACAGCGCAGCCCCCCGCTGGTGCCCGCTCAGGGGTGCGCGATCTGAAGTGTCTCACGGACTCGGTGTCGGTCTGGAGTGGATGCGGCATAAAAGACCCGCTGTTTTTACCGCAGTGCTGACCAGAGTTGTGTGTGGCTGGGTGGTGTGTTACATCCTCAAACACAGCTGTGCAGCAGGTCAAGTACAGGGCCAGACGCCCAGGCTCCGCAAGGCGTGCCCCGCCGGAGTGAGCGCGGCTCAGCCTCCCGTGAGCCCCGCGGGCCGGCGTGTGGCCGTGGCTGCCGCTGCCAGCGCTCTTGGGGGACATCTCTCTGCCCACCCGAGACATTTAGCCAGCTGATTATTTTAATCGCTTCAAACTCACAGCTTCCTGGAAACTCCTAACGTGGAGCTGGGTTTTTCTGTTTTACTGTGTGTTGTGTGTTTCTTGTAATTTGTCGCCAGCTAGTGTGATGTTCTTGGATCCGTATTGAGTAAATAGTGATCTTCTGCATACATTCTCAGAGCCAGTCAAGGTAGTCTAAGGTGGTATCAGATGTACTGCCTTCAGTGCAGAAGAGTTCAAATTTAGATAGTTTTCCATTTGGAAAGCATCGTGGGTCTGATTAGTTTGTGCCTTTTTCTCTCTGCCTACAAGTGGGTTAAACTTCAGTGCTAGGGCCAGGAGCTTCAGTTCCCAGTGTGGTGTTAAGGCATTGCAATGAAAGCCCTCATGAAAGGAATATTGTTTCAGCTCCGGAGAAAAAAGGCTAATATTTTGCACGTTGATACATCAACCGAAACTATTGGTGCCTTAAAACTGATGGTCATTTTTTGAACCCAAAGTGTTGGATTATAATTTAATAATTCTTGTTCCTGTGGCTACACTGTGGTCATTAAATGCTAGTAAATCAGAGCTAAAAAAAAAAATTCTAATAATTCAGTTCCTTCACACCCTCTTACATCTTATTATTACTGCATTTCCAGTCACTTAGATGCTAACAATATGATAATTTTTCCCTAAATTATGCTTTTACAAATGGCTGTCCTCACATGCTTGTATCTGTCCAGTAACTTGTCTTAATTTGACATGCAGAATATTTGAGAAGATTGGTTAAAACTTTCTAGTCTGTGACAAATAAGAAAAAATGTTTGCAGTTGAACAATGTTTGATATCATGTGTGGAAAACTTAATGCTGTCTTGAGTATAAATAAATAAATGAATGTATCTTCTAAATATACTGACAGATGTCCCTGTTGAGACTGTAGAATTACTTAACCCTTAAGAGCTATGTCATAGCAGTATTTAGAGATTCTGCTTGGAACTTAGTAGTGTTTTTCTGTGTGGGTACTGAAGTAAAACCTTATGCCTTAGAAGTGCTTACTGAACTTTATTGGGATATGTATATCCAGTATGCAATAGCAAAAATATTTAGGGAAGCAAATTTTATTGTGTGTGATGAGAATGTAGACTTTTAAACTGAAGTAGCAGAGAAGCTCAGGACTAGTTCTGTGTGTTTCCCTTGATGGTGGGGCAGGCCAAGGCTCTTGGGCAGACCTTGATGCTACGAAGTTAAATCTTAAGATGAAAACAAGATCTCTAAAACAGTCAATGCTTAAAGAGCAGGGCTTTTGTGTTCTTGCAATACCTGTTAGTGTGGGGAGAATAAAAATACAGATTTGTTGTTTGGATTTTTTTTTTTTTTTTTTGCAGCCCTTTACTCACTCAGCTTTACTTGCACAGGTAGTGAGCATCATAAGACATTAGGTTTTTAGCTACACATTAAAGATGCATAAATGCTATACAATATCCAGGAATATTTCCATGTTTTGGGAATGTGTGTTGAATTGGCACTGTGTTGCAAGATAGTTATATATTGAAAAAAGTTTATAGCTCTTCTTCTGCTTTCTTATTTTAGAGGGAAATTTATCACATAGAAGAAATGATTGAATCAGTCAAATTAAGAAGACGGTGCATGCTGGATTTCTACTCACATTATGAACATCTTTGTGAACTTCAAGGCTCTGTCCCACTGAAAGCTGTGAAGGCTAACGTGACTCGTAATGCTGTTGATCTAATTGTAGATCACATCAAAGCTACTGATTGGGCACCGATTCTGAATGCTCTCAGGCATAATAAGACTCTGACTTCTGTTAGAATAAGAAGTTTACATCAGCATAGTCTTGAAGAATCAGGTAAGTCTGTATAAAACACAAGTATGTTGATGTATGCATGTTAAAATTCATTGCATAAAACTTCTATGTGATTGAATACATGGGGGGAGGAATTGTTCTGCCTAAGGAATTATTTTTATTTAAGAAAGTACACGAATAAAGGAAGGTATTATTATATCTGGTTTTAAGCCAATAGGGACTGGATTTTACTGATGTATAACTTTTGTTTTTTACTAGGTGTTGAAAGACACAAAACTTACTTTAGAAGGAGAATTCCAGCAACTCTGCCAAAAGACTTGACTGGCCAACTTTGCAAAGCTGTGAAAGGCTTTCTCAATATATCAGATGTACTAAAACATTTAGAACTGCAGGGTTTGCTTCTGAGGGAAAGAGACCTAGCACTTTTAACAAAGGTGAGAATGTAATAGTATATAAATAAATGGAAAATATGCCCAGAACAAAGAATAGTAGCAACTAAATTTTGTAAGTATTTGCTGCAGACAAGGATTTTTCTCTTCTAAGATGTCTTTGTGTAGTCTTTACATATACATATAGGATGATTCTGCTGTGACATATAGTATAATCTAGTCTTAATTAAACGTCTCAGAATCACAAGGCTTATTAGAAAGATCTTAGCAACATCTCTGCCTTGTGCTTGAGGCATATGACATACACTCATGACTGAAACCACTGTGCATATATGTGATAGAAGTTGTGGGACACCAAGGAGATAAAAACTGGTCTTCAGATGTGTCATTGAAAAGCTCTGGTTTGCTCGTGAGTGGCTTCTAGGAAGGGAGGTTGCTGCTGATTCCCCTCAGGCAAGATTCCTCTCTGCTAAAGAAATGAACCTGCTTAAACTGAACTTGAAGATTTGCTTGTTTTGACCTTTGTCTGAACCCTCTAGAATTTCTTGTAAGGAACACAGTTTGAGCAGTTTGGGTGATTTGGTCTTTTATCTTTTTTTTTACTTTACAAGCCAGATAACCACATTGTTTGTTTTATTCTTAAGGGCTTGGCCACCGCTTCATCTCTGGAGAGTGTCTCTTTAGCCCACTGTCCAATTGGAGATGGAGGGTTAGAAAGTAAGTTCAGAATCAAAACTTGTAAATATACTTTTCTCTTTTTAAGTTTCCAAATAGGTAAGCAAATTTTTCAGTATTTCCATTCCTGTTTTAAATTTGTCTATGAAGATTGTTATTTTAATCTTCACTTTATTCTGCATGATTCAATAGCATTTAAAAGACTTGAATTTTTCACTGCAGACTAGTAAATAACTATACTACTTTATAGTGATGTTTATACTTTTATTTAAAACAGCAATGGTATTTCTTTACTCTTTCCTGATTTGTTTCTGTAAGTAAACTGAAATAAAGTATGTTCTAGCTTGTTCAGATATTCTTTGCTGAACATTTGTACTAGAAATGTGTAAACTTTGAACACATTAAGTGTATTTATAATATACTCTGTATTTCAGCACTAATTTTTTGTCAAAGCTTTTGGCTGTTAAAGGTCTTAATAGACCTTTGAAAAAGTGTGGTCTGATAATATGGAAATACTGTGTGTAGATAACATGCATGCTTTTGTTTTCTTCAGCAATCTGTCAGAGTATAAAGAATAAAGGTACTATCAAATTTGTAAACTTCACATCATGTAACCTCACATGGCGAGGGGCAGAACATATGGCAAATGTATTGAAGGTAATTTTATCAACTTTTTTAGAATGGAGTGTTTGTAAGAACTTAATACATTTGATTTTTTACTTTTGCTTTAAAGCTCAAAATACATTAAGGCACTTCATGAGGAGCTTGTGTGAATTCCAAAGTTAAGTGTGCATTCTTATGAAAGCTGTGACTTTGCATGACAAAAGTAGCTTTGTTTACTAGTGTGGGATTTAAAATTGGTGTTTCTTAGAAAAAAACACGTAATAGAGTGAAGTATCTTCTTTTAATGAGAACGAGGGCTGTAGACATCTGACACCTGTTTTAGGGACTGCTTCTTTCATTGTCAGTAATTTTGAAAAATGTCTCAAGTATTCTTAAGCACTGGGCAAGACTAATGAAGTTTACCTTTTAGAAACTACTGATTAACTGATTCATAGATTTGTGCCTAGTACTATATTTTAATTAGTGTTAATTTTAATTTCCATGAAAGCACAAAATTTCATAGTATGTATTTATTTCCTATTCAATGTGCCTTGAAAGTGTCTGTCAAAGCCAAGTTTAATAATTTGCATTGCAAACTGAGTAGTTGCAACAAATATGAGTTACCAGTAAGGTTTAAAAACTTGTTACGTTTCTTGAACTCAAGAATGATGTACTTATACCAGCATACATTTCTTATACTGCATTCAAGCCACTGAACGTGGTTTACAAAAAAGGTAACTTGTGATCTTGTCATCAATAATGGCTCTGCCATTGCATTTGATAACTGCTTCCTTGTTTGCAAAGCACCAGGCACTAAGAAGACATGGTGAAGCTTGGGCTGAAAGCCTACGTTACAGGAGACCTGAGCTTGAATATATGGCAGGTTTGAGGCGGATTACTTTGAACTGCAACATGCTTGTTGGAGATAGAGGAGCAAGTGCCTTTGCAGACTGTCTAGGAGAAGACCTTTGGCTAAAAGGTATAACAGTTTCTTTTACTGATGAAAAGCAGAGTAATTCAAGAGTTTTCCTTGCATAGTAACTATAGACATATTGATGTATAGGTACTGAGATATTCTGTATAACATAGATCTCTGCCTACACCAGCAAATTCTCTGTATGCTTCATATCTGGTCCTTACTAGTTGCTGTAAGGATTTCTGCAAAGATCTCCATATTTCTGTATCTCTACTACTATCTTTTCTACTATCTCTATGTCTGACTACTGCATCTCCTAAAATATAGTAGTGACAGGCAGAAGACTCAATAAAATTGTCAGTTACAACAGTTGCAGCCAAAGGAGTAACTCAGTATGTAGCTTGGAAAGGGTACTCTTTTTTCCAAAGAAATCTCTCTTCCTCTTCTGAAGTATCTGAATACTGTTGTTTTATCTAGTATTGTCCTTCAGTATTTTTGAGAATGAATTTGTTCTACAGTATATCTATTACTGTATCTATACAAAATTACTGATGGTGCTGGTGTAAATCATAGCATTCTGTATGTGGCGTCAAATACCTGTTTTATAGTTTTGTAGTTTAAGTCAGGTCTACAGATAAACATCCGTACTGATGGAAGAGAATTTGACTGGACAATACTTATACAAACTGGACAAACAGCAGTCCATAGGCCCTAATGGGATGCATTCACAAGTGCTGGAGGAGCTGGCTGATGTAATTTTGAGGCCACTCTCAGTAGTCTTTGAAAGATCATGGTGATTGGGAGGGGGTGCATGTGGATTGGGGATAGCTAATGTCATGCTTTGTTCAAGAAGTCTGGGAAGAAGGACCCAGGAAACTACTGACCAGTCAGTCTTACTTGGATACCTGGAAAGGCAAGGATTGTGCTGCCATCCAGAGGGACCTCAGCAAGCTGGAGAAATGAGCTGATGGGGAACTTGGTGGAGTTTAAGAAAAGGAAGTGCAAAGTCCTCCACTTGAACAGGAATAATCCTGTGCACTAGAACATGCTGGGACTGTGTGGCTGGAAAGCAACTTTGCAGGAGGGGTGGTGCAGATCCTGGTGGACAACAAGCTGTCCATGAAACAGAGAAGTGCCTTTGTGGCAAAGAGGGCCAGTGGTGTTCGGGGTGCATTAGGCAGAGACTTGTCAGCAAGTTGAGGAAGGTGATTGTTCCTCTTTACTCAACACAAGTGAGACCATGGAATCTGGTACAGGAGAGAACTGGAGCTACTGGAGAGAGTCCAGAGAAGTGCCACTAAGATGAAGGGACTAAAGCAGCTCTGGTTTCAGAAAAGGCTGAGGAAGCTGGGACTGTTTGGCTTGGAGAAGAGAAGGCTCAGAATGAGGTCTTATCAGTGTGTACAAATATCTGAAGGGAGGATGTAAAGGAGATAGGCTCTTTCAAATGGTGCCTGGGGGCAAGGCAAGGTGGAATGGGTAGAGATGAAAACACTGGAGGTTTTTCCTCAACATGATGAAACATTTTTACTTTTAGGATGACTGAACACTGGCACAGGTTGCTCACATTTGTTGTAGAGTGGCTCATAGTACCTCCTCTGCAGATGTTAACTGTTATTTCCTTATATTGAAAAGTTCTAGTTGTCTTCTTTGAAAGTAATACTCCTGTTTTTACACAATTGTTATCATCATGTCCTTATTTCTTATGCCTCATGTTCTACTGCCACTGATTTTTTTTTTTTTTTACCTCCTTAAACATTTTAGCACTTGATTTGCAGCAGTGTGGAATATCCAATGAGGGAGCAAGGTCATTATTAGATGCACTTCAAACTAATACAACATTAGTAGTACTTGACATAAGAAAAAATCCGTTAATTGGTATGTATCTGTGTCCGCATTTGTCCTTTTTGTGTGGTTGTTGGGATTTTTTTTTTTTTCTTCTTCAGTAACTGTATGGGGAAAGGCAAACTGCTTTTAACAAAAAAAGAACATGCCACAGTGATTTGCTAAACATTTTTAAAATGGAAAAACAAACAGGATAGGTAATGTGTATTTATTATTCAATGATCTGTTTGTTCACATGAAGAGTTGTTTCTTACAGAAAACTGTTAATAAGGTGTTTTAATTTATTTTAGGTCATGTTCTGATTAAAAGCATTATTGAAAGAGTTCTTCAGAATGGAAACATTGCTGATTCAGAGGTATGTTTTGCACATTTTGGAATGAGTTTGGGGTTTTTTTTGTAACTTCCATTGCATTTATTTTTTTTTAAAGTGTGACTTTTTTCAAAATGAATCTAAAACAGTTGTTCTGGTTCCAAACAGAAGTTTGACTCAGTACAAGTAAAAAACACTATCTAGGGGAAAACCTAGAATTACTATGAGGAATATGTTACTGTATTGGGCTTTTTGTATGATTTCTTATGGAATTGAAGCTGTCACGTGTAATAAAACCTGGATATACACTTAATGTAAAGAAAAATGGAAATGTGTGTGTAGTTGGGCATTACCATAGAATGTTAACTAAATATTGCTCCTGGACTGCTGGAGGGCTTTCTATTACATGTGTCCTTGTCAACATGGTAATAATAACTTCTAATTAAAAAGTAAAGGAAACCACAATTTAAAATTTAGCACTTAATTTATTTTGAAACTTGTATCTTGAGACTAACTTCTGTAACTAAAAATGTTTTGTTACCCAAGACTGCCCTTTCCAATGCAAACCATCTATGAAAACAGAGTTCAGTTAAAGTACAGTACCCCCTTTAATCTTTGATAGTCCACACAGAGTTCACAGTAATGTGCATAAATGGAATATCTAGACCATTTATGATTAGATATACTGTTCAAATATACAGAAATCTGATTCAGTTCTCAAAGGAGTCCCAGCAATCCCAGTTCTTGTGTTGGAATTTATTGCTCTTCAGGTTTTTGAAAAGACTAAACAAAGACAGAGCTGTGTATTTGTAGAGACTGTCTAATAAACTGAGAATTTGTGTATAGAATTTTTGGAGGGTTAATACAGTCTAGAACCTTTTTTGAGAAGTTGAGGTTGGTTGTGAAGAAGTACCTTCTGCTTGGCAGATGCAATCAACACTTGCAAAATGTCACAGGGATCACATGAAAATAACATCTGCCTAGAAATACTAAAGATACTGGAAAGTCAAACCATGGAAAGCAATTCTGGGGCATCTCCCACATGCTAAAAGAGCACTTGACTCAAGACATTAGTTTTATATTCAACCAGTTAGTGTGGTATCTTAAGTTTTATTGGTGGTGCTAGTAATTCTTCATACTTCCTTAACAACAGGAATGAAGAAATACTGACCACTGGCTTGCTACGTAGCTTTGCTGCTTCCTCCAGTCACAGCTGTCTTTCCTTCCACCCTGCTGTGTGTAAAAAGTGGTTGTTTGCTTTTCAGTAGCATGAAGTTGATTATCTTCTGGGCTGGTTTTTTAGGTTTGCAAGAAGAATTGTCTGCTGCTAATTGATGCCTTCAAATTTCATAGGCAGCTGTATATTTTAGCAGCACTGTGTAGCAGTGTAGTGAAGTGTGGTCACAGATATGACTTAGTGGAATAGGTGGTGAAGGTTTGTGTAGTTTCTGAGAGACTAAATAGCTTAAAGGAAAATCCATTGAGGATGTCTACAAAACAGGATACTTTCAAAACACTGGTTTTATATTTTGCTGTCTTTATTCTTAGATGCTGTTCCACAACAGTAGGCACCCAGAAGAGACAGGCTATGGGCTAGATGAACTTTAGGCTTAACTTAGTAAAGCTGCCCTTTTAGATGTCTAGTAAAACAAAATTAAAATTACTTTTTCTCTTAGAAGCTTGCAATTTAATTTTACTCCTTCTGGATGGATTTTAGTTTAAAATGACCAATTCATTTGCACAGGGACTAGATCTAGCTGGAGACACAGAAAAATTTATACAAGGATCAATTGAGTCCAAAGTGAAAAGAAAAAGTTTTTCATGACAATGATAAATTTGGATTAAACTTGGTTAGTTAGAGCACAGTAATGGCATTTTAATCATTCTGATGCTTTAGATGGGACTAAATCTGGCATGCTGTTCCTAGTACTCTGATGTAGGATTTAGGGCTGTTTGAGGCCAAGCTTTGTGTTAATGTCATCTGTATCTTCTTCAATGGCTGCTTCAGCACAAGACCCTGTATTAGTGATGCATGCTGAACAGTAAGTGCCGGGTAATTTTAGAATATCTACTAGGAGTAATTAAATTTCTTATCAGGGCAAGGGCAGCCTTTAGGAATAGAGCTGTTGCTGTAAGGAAATGAAGTTTGAAGTACAGCTGTGGCCTTTGATCATCACTGTCTCTTAATTTTAGTTTGGGGCTTTTACTTTGTAATGATAGTTTTCATTACAGGCAGTAAAAATAAACTTCATGTTTTTTAAAATACTGTCTTTATCAGTAATATAAAATCACGTTAGGGAAGCTTTTATGATTCTGGAGAGCTTTGGCCTGAGCCCATCATTCCTATCAAGCCAGTTTTCTGACAATGAAGTGCAGAAGCCAGGCTTGCCTCTTTATAGGGTTGGTGCTGGGCTTTTTTTGCTATAAAAGGAGAAGTGTTTTGCACAGGAGAAAGGATAATATCAGATGGGATATTATAGTGGTGGTTTGGGAACACTTTCTGGTTATGTAGACTATCATCTGTTTGAATTTGGGCTTTGTGAGTCTTCTGTTTTTTCTTGATTTTACAGTTTATTAAGTTTTCTGTAAGAAGCAGTGTTCTCTATATCTGACAAACCCCCTTGAATTTTAAATAGATACTTCTTCAATTGTCAATTACTAAACTGATTTATTTTTCTTTTAAAAACCCCCCAAATTCCAGTATAAGTGGCAGATCTCTCCATCTTCCAAAGATGCTTTGAAAACTAAGCCAAAGAAAAGAACTATTGTCCTAGGAAGTGGTCGGAAAGGAAAAGCTACTATTCGTATTGGTAATTCTTTGGTTTTTCTGGCTATAGTAAATTTTGTTTAGAAAATTTTATCTTAGTGCTTAAGAGCTTAAATTAAAAAATGTATGATGTGTCTAAATGTTTGTATTTTACAGAACACTTGTCTCCAAAAAAAAATCTGTTTCTTCCTAATTCTGTAATGCATCTTCTATTATCATTGGTATCTGTAGGAAACTTGCTTTTGTTTTTAGTGCTGTTAAATATGTGGCTGGAAAAATGGTGGGATATGCTGACTTTAAAATGTGTGGAAGCATTGCATGTGTTTGTTCTGTGTCTCCACAAGCTTTCACTTCTGCAAACCCTGGCAGTAGTGAGTTATCTAGTTCTCCTGCTGTTGTAACCTTTCTGTAGCAGGCTGTCCTCTGTCAGGGCAAACAAATGTGCATTTTTTAACTGATGTACAAAATATTGTAAGATTTTTTTTTAAACTTCATGTAAGCCTATTATTAATAGTATATTTAAGATAACATAGGTATCTAGAGTATTTATAATTAAGTACTGATAGCTGCAATACACTAAACACTTCAGTAAGCTGCTGAAAATTTCACTGTAATACATTTTACTGTCTCTCATCTTCACTCTAGTTATCTGGAAGCAGAGAGGTAAGTATAAATCAAAAGAAGTCTTTGTAAAAATAAACTGTGATGATCAGGGTGGTGGTGGTGCTGGGAGAAAAAAATGTCTGGCAAATGCAGTTATGGAGGATTTTATGGTTTTTTCGTTTGGGTTTTTTTTTGTTTTGGGGTTGTTTGTTGTGTGTGGGTTTTTAATGTGTTTTGGATTTGGTTTTTTTTTTAAGAGAAGGAGGGGAGTCAGAAAGTGAAAACTATCCTGTTTATTATGTTCAGAATGAATTGAGATTTTGAATCCCATTAAGTTACGCATTTCTCTACTATTACAAAATCAATTATTTTGTGCATCTCAGAGAAACAGTAACTTGAGTTCTCACTAGTTTAACTGTAGGAAATATTAGGTGATCAGTTTTCTAGACTTACCACTTTCTGACTTAGAGAGAACATGACATAGAGTGACCATCCAGATTAGCTTTCTTTGCTGAGTGTACCTGGATGCTGTATGATTTAAACAGCAGCAGTGAACCCTACTTTTTCCTGTTAGTCCTCTTAAGAGAAGGGATTGCCAGTGTCCTGTACAAGCGGTCTGCATGAGTACCAGCTTTATTTTTAAGTATTTTGCCCATAAATAAAGCAATGTTTTTCACTCTAACACCACTAGAGGGCAGTTTGAAGCACATAGATGCCTTTATTGTCTTCGTGGACAGTCTAAATCCTGATGTGAGACAATGGAATTAGGTATCTGAAATTAGTAATGTGAATAAACCTCTTCCACTACCTCCTTTTTTGAAAACCAACTTGTCTTACTTGCATCATCCTCACAGCAGTTAAGTATACCAGCTTATAATCAGAGGTTTTTGGACATCTAGCAAAATTAGACTGAAGGGCAGATTTCCTACTGTCCTTATTATTACATGGGAAATTTTATGAACAGTAAGCTGTGAATTTGCATGTGAATTACTAGGTGTAATGAATTCTCTTTTCTTCTGATCTTGCCCTTCAATCCAGGGTTATCATCTAAAAAATCTGTAAGTCCTGGGAAAAAAAATTCCTCTGTGAGAGAGAGTTACTCACCAAAACCATTACCACCAGGCACAAAAGGCTTCATTCCTTGGCGGACTGCAGAACGTGCAAAGAGATGCAGGTGAGGTTTTCATAATGCAAGGGAAAGCACTAAAGCATAAAACTCGCATGATAAATACAGTAGAGAGCAATGTTAGCTCTTTAAAATACAATTTGAAAGTTACACAGAATATCGTCATAGTTTTTTGTTTATATAAATTTTGAGGATTTTATGTAAATTGTTCTCTAGTAAGTATTTAAAATACAAAAAAAAATACATGTTAGCCATGGGAATATTCATATGCAGCAAAAATCACCACCACAACCAAACCTAACTTGTCTGCTTGTTCTTTTGTTAATAATGATTTATCGGATGTATCATAGCTAAGGAGGCAAGTTAATGTTCTAAACTTGTAGTATAGTTGGTGGTTAGGTATTTTCCTGCCTCTTTTTTCTGCTTCACCTCACCCAATAACAGCATAATTTTTGTGATCATCTGAGACCTGTAAATTAAAGGAAAACTGAAAAAAACCTACACATGGAAGGTATCTTTTGAAGTAGTTTTTGTTTGGTTTTATTTTTGTTTTTTAAAATCTATTTCCTAGACCTTGGCCTCTCAAAATGAAGACTATATAACTCTTTAAACAAAAACATTACTTAATGCTCTATTGCAGCTGTAGTTATTATGCTTGTTTTTCAAAATGCTGGACACCAAATTCTCCTGTTGACTTTAGTTTGAAAGAATTAACTAAGATGCCTGTTGAAGATATTAATGTAAGCATCCAGTACTGTTGCTCTAAAACATGATTAAGTAGGAGGTACTAATAGAACCAAATGAAAACTAATGAGGCTTAAAAGGATACAGTGCAGTGTCTGATGCTGTTAATTTACTCTTACTGCTTCATCTGTCCTAGAATCTTGTGTTTGGAACATTATAAACTTACTTTCCTCAAAAGTGTGGTTTTGGTTTTTTTTTCCTAGTTTTAGAGGCAGGGCAGTGGATTGTGCTGGAGAGCTGCCAGTGAGGATTCAGGTACTGTTTCTCTCACACAGTGGTTTTGTTTTTAATGGGTAGATGCCTGAAAGAAGGGGAAAGTGTTCTCAAGAGAATCTTACTGTCTGAAGCTAAGACTGGAACATACTTTTAAAGATTCTCACTCATAAAAGTGAAAAAAATAGTTTACGTCAGTATATGGTTGAAGCTTCTTTGATACTTAGTTTACTTCCATTTCTCTCTCTGTATCTTTTGGTTTCCTAGTCTTAGGAGCAAGCTGAGTTCGAGTATAGGCACAATCCCTCCATAGGCAATAAGAACAAGTAACAGCATTTTTCTCTGAAGGCTTTCTGCACCATCTTTTCTGTCTTAGATTTGGATTATATACTTGTTTTTGCACCTGTCTATGAGCTGCTCTAGTAAACCTACTAGGAGGAGAAGAAAACCCTCATCTTTCTTCCTTCTCCTTTGCATCTCATTTCCGTCACAGAAAGATCTGGTGGCTGCAGAAGCCAGCAATTATCCTCTGCTCTGGTGTAGGCATGCATAGGATTGGTTTTTTAAATATTTTATGCAAATTTATTTCATAGTTGTATGGCTGGGCAATGTGTATACATTGTAAGGGACTTTGGGAAATGACTGTATTTAAATTAAGCTTTTGATATGATTTAACATTTGATTTTTGCAACACATGATAATGCTGTGAGTGGGCATGTTTTTCTTTTCTGGTGTAATTAGGCAGATGTTCCTGTGAAAGTGACACTAGAAAGTGCTTCTACATCTGAAACTGAAGACACAGAAGATTTAGATGATGTTATCCAACAACCTAATTCGGCAAAATCATTAGATAAGGGTGATGTAGCACAGTGTCAACAGTTACAGGTAAGAAGCATGTTCAGTGCCTTAGACTCCATAAAGGCAGATTATATCAATTAAACCATATTTTATTCAGGAAATTGTAATTAGATAACCAGTTTTGGAGCAGGATTTCAGAATAACTTAATACAACAGCAGTATGTGTAATTTCTCTGTTCCAATCTTGAATCATTGTGCACAGATCCTTTGATCAGTGTTACTGCCTACAGTAGTTTCTTTTCAAGTATTTCCTTTATAAAAGTAATTTAATGGTATTTTCAAGAGCTAAAATACAGTAATGACTGCTGTGTAAAAATAATTACAAAAATAGCTGAAAGTATTTGAGTTCCATTTTATAACTGAGCCTAGTAAACTTTTTTATTTGCTTTTTATTATTCCTTCTGCTATTCCTATTCCTTCTACTTCTTTGATACTTAAAAAACTTAGCAATAGCAAAACGGACTATTTCTGCAAATGTCTTGACTGGGAATGTTCTTACAGAAGAAAGGGGTGGAAAAAAGGTATATATCAGTGGCACAGTAATGCTGCTGAGGTAATCTAGAACTATTATAAAGTAACACCCTCAGGCAGAATGACTGAGTTGTTTCTGAAGTGTTAAGATTTGAATTCTTTTCTGAGAAACCAATGAGTACTTCTGTAAATAAGATCTACAGTAAGTCTGGGTTTGGTGGTTGTCAGAGCACCACACTGGGTGAATGTGTTGTTCATATGTGTAAATATTGGACTGTATACCTGACTGTGTAAGAGGAGTAAAGTCACGTTTTAACTTTCTGCAGGTCTGTTGGTACTGGGAATGTTTAGGGTGGGATAGGGTTGTGGAAAACAAAAGGACTGCATAAATAACTACCAGCCTTTTCAGCTGATGTATACTTTTTCTTTAGACCTTTTTCTCTTTAGAACTTTTGTTCAGAAAGGTTTCAAGGTTTTCACATGTTGTTGGAACTTAAATTTGTATAGCAGCTTTTACTGTTAGTGTGCAATATTTTGACATTGTGCTGTGTGGTGGCTTCAACACTCTTACCAAGAGCACTGCATCTGAAATCATAGAACTCCATGTCATACGTAAATTGCTCCAAAAACTTCTTTGTAGGAGCTACTGTGCTTTCAGAAAGCTTTTGATGTATTTATTCTTGGTGTTCGGAGAGGGAAAATTATTATATTCAGGACACATAGCAGAGCCAGGCAGTGTTTTGTGCTTTGAGGACGGGTTGGCATAGTGATCTGTTATGTCAGTGTTGGCTGTAGTACTACATGTAGGGCAGCTATAAGGAGACAATTCGTGATTAATTTGAACTTCTTTGGAAACACAAATTTTGGCAACCTACCCCAAAATTTTGATTTTTCTCTGCTTGTAAAGGTGCAGATTTTCTTGACTTTCTGAATTTGAAAACCAAAATACTTTTTTAGGCCATGGTTGCTTGTCAGATAGCACGGTTTAAGCAATCTGCACCTAATTCTGTGGCTCACCCATTGTTTCTGTTACACAAAGCAGGCTGCACATTATGGCAGAATCAAACTATCAAATTGGCACCATTGAATTGTCTACTTGCCCTCTGTCACTTAGTACCTTTTCATTTCTTGCTTCAGTCTTTTTCTCTTGTGCCTGTTTTTATGTTTGTCTGATCAGAGCACTGTCATTAAACAGCTCTTACTGCACAGCTGCTTGCAAGGGGAGCTGCTTTGAGGAACTGGTCCAACTGAAAAGCAGTCCAGTGTATTTGGTGGTAGCAGGCCTTTCAGTAAAGTGGGACAACCAGTTGTGTTAGAATGATGATAGGAATGCAGAGTGGGAATAAACAGTAAGAGCTGGGAGTTCCTTAAACTGCTGCTTTGCCAAGAAAGCTCTCCAAACATCTCTTGATGTGACTGAATGACCAGACTTTCACTTAAGTATGCAAGTCTTGGAGAACTTCTCTACATCTTTCTGCTCAAAAAGGGGCTTTAAGCATACTACTTACTGAAACACGTAGTACTTAGTTGTGTTTTCATAAAAAAAAAGCCTTGGCTAGTGAAAGCCTAATTTCTGCGGAAATAAGAAGTAAGAACTGATAAATATTCTTTCCTTCCACTAGAGGGAATCAAATGTCAGAGTTGGTTTTGATGAAGTGTGTAGTTGTGGTAACTGCCACACTTTTAAATTTTAACTAGGGATTTAAATGGTGAACTTCACCCTTAATCTAGTTAAACAGGGCAGCTCTTTCTACACCTCACTACTTTGTGAATTACAAAGAAGTAGAGATTGCACTGTAACTTTGTTGAAGTATGATGCCCTCAAGTAGGAGAACATGGCTAATTAGTTACTAAATTTTTTAAAATATAATTTAATTTTTTAAAATAATAGTTTTATACCTTTGTCTATTGTTGAACATATATACTGCTTACAGGAATTCTGAGGGCTCCCTATGTTTTCGGTATTCAGTTTCATCTTAAAGTCTATCAGTGCTGTCTGTCTGGGCTCTAATACTTGAAGCTTGTAGCTTTTATGTACCTTTAGCTCTCTGATATATTTTTATAACTTTTTTTCTGCACAGAGACTAGGGCATTGTGTCAACTAGTGAATTTCTTAAAGCAAATCAAAGATTAAAGTGTACATACACTTGCAATATAATGGTGAGAAATTAGTTCCCTTAATTGCTGGCTTTGATACTGCTTATGAGAAGATGCAGCTGCAGTGTTCAATTTTGTTATGGAGTCAGCCCATAATCATGAAATACTATGTACATCTGGGCTGTGATAAATCAAGTTTAAACATTACTGCTAAACATCTACATTTCTGTTTAAAAAATCAAGATCATTTGATTACTTTCTAAGCCACTGACCTTTGACATTACAAACCAGCAATTTGAAGAAAAAGGTCAGGGCTTTCATCTTTAAAATTATCCAAAATCTGTTCACAACAAAAATACTGTAGAACTACAGTCTCTAAAGTAGAGTTCCTAGCCTACATCCTAGAAACTTCAAAATGCAAATAATTACATGTATGTACCTGCACTAGAAATGGAAAGGTAAGAATTCTTCAGTCTGTGATAGCTGTTACTGATCAAAGCTAGGTTGGGGGATTCCAGGTTACATGTTGTCAGTGCAGAACATTATGGTTGCTACTTCCTGTATTGAGCTTCTCTGTTAGAGGTTTTATAGCTCCCATTATTTCCACATGTTCTAAGGTAGAATTACATGTTATTTGTGGTATTTGTGGATGGTTCTCCTTAGATATTTGCCCCCCACACTATGCCTGCAGGTATAGTGCTAAATGTCTTCCCAAATATTATCTTTGAAATGTACTTTTCCTATGCCTTCTGTTTTCTGCAGGTGATGCTCAAATATGAGTACGATGAAGATATGACTAGCTTTCTGCTTGCAGCGTTTGCTTGGTAGACACTAGGGATTTTAGGAGTGGGCTTCACTGGAGTAGTGACAAAACCATAATCATCACTTTGAGTGGTTGTCACTAGGAGGACTATATATAGAGTATTCTAGAACCTGCATCTTTGAATCAGTTGCAAAAGTACCTTGAACTTACAGTACCTTTGCATTTGTAGGTTTATTTTTACTATGCGTTCTGTTGCACACCAGTCTTCTCAGTTGATTGCTTGTATGAAGTGCAGTAGTATTGAATAAGCTTTTGATAGTAAACTATTTCAGTACTAGCTGAATCTTTGATTCTCTTTAGATCTGGTTTATATGGTGTGTACAAAAAGCAGTGTCCTTTTACATGTATGTGCCTGTGTACAAAGTGTATAGAGAAAGGGAGAAGTTTTGTATACTGTTAATTTGTACAGTCTAACCTCTGAAAAACAGAATACCTTGATAATTTGAACAGTTTTCACCTTTTGAACGAGAAGATTGTTAAGGTGTGCAAGAAGAAAAATTCTTGCTTGTTTTTCCAGTTTAGATGCTCTGCTGGGATGCAAGAAAATGTGGTATTGCAAATCTTGACTACTCTTACTGAAACTGAGATTTACTACTTAGAACTAATAGTTAAAATAAAAGTTTAAGCATCTCATGAATAAGACTAGAATATATTTAGTAGGTGTTTAGAGTTTCTTTTATTCTTGTTAATTCAACACTAAACTTGGAACTGTGAAAAACTTTTTGCTGAAGAATTAAATGAAATCAACTAGAGTACAGTTCTTACACTTCAGAATTTTCTTACTGCTGAGAGTACAGTTCTTCAGAATTTTGTATTCTTACAGCTGTAAGAATGAATAAAATCCTGGATAAAGAGTATAATTGGAAAATCTAGATATGGCTGCTAAGGATTTCTTACTAGAGCTCAATTTGAGCTTTTGATGATGTACATATGTTTAGTTATAAATGATGCTTTTAAAAGTGAAGGGAAAGTAGAGAAGAACATAGATTCTTGATAGTTAAGTCATAGGCCAAAGAGACTTGGGTTGTAATTTCATGTCATCTGTTGCAATCATACAAATCTGGTAAGTGAATCACACTTATTTCTACTTTCCTGTCTTAATATTTTGCATCCTAGAGTTATGTATAGGTAGACCTCTGTCTTGTATTTTTGAAGAAGATATGTTTGGAATGTCATTTGCTACTTGTTAAAGTTGTTGAGGTTTTTTTTTATTGCATGTTACTCTGACATTTTGAGATAGTTTGAGTTGAGATGATAGTTTATCTGTGTTTTGATAGTTGGAGCTGGAAGAATGCATGGAAAAACTAAAGGAGGAACACAAAGCCAGAATAAAGGCTGAGGAACGATTACTAGAGGTAAAGATACTTAACTATTAATGATCTTTACTTTTAAAGGAGGCACTGGTTAGACAATCCACTTGCTTAATTGGGAGTAGTTATCAATGACCACTAATGTGGTAGCTTCCAGAGTTTCTGTTCAAAGTCACGTGGGTCACTTACTAGTCTTAAGGGCAATGATGAAATCTCTATTTAGTAATGTTTGTTTGTTCTACTGATTCTGTTCCAGAGCTTGAACTCCAGCTCAAGCTACTCTTTCAATGTGTTTTATCCACTTTCTGAAATACTTACATCCTGATACTTGTTTTTCTCTATAAAGTGATTAAATCTGCTTGCAGTATGTACACATGGATAGTTGTTTGTCTCCTAACTCACTCTGACTTGTGCGGAAAAGCTGTGTGTCGCAACTGTTGTTCAACTTGGTTTGTTCTGTACCTTTGATTTTTAAGTTTTGTTTCCGCAGGCAATAACCATATTGGATGGTTTTCTGCATGTCATTTGTTATGAAGTGCAGTTTAGCTTTGACAGAACTGAACAACTTACCACAGTTAAATTGTGAGATCTGTTTCCCCTCTGTCTGCTGTTGCTGTCCTAAAAATACTCTTCCGCATGAATATGCAGAATTTCTTGTAACATAGTTGAGTGTAAGGCAGTGTAAACAAATGGATTTGGTCCTTACATGTGATTTGGAGGGGAGTGAAAGTGGTGATACCCTTTGAAATATGAGCAACAAGTGGTATCCCACAGTACAGGGAGCAGATATCCACAAAGGACTTTGCACTTCTCAGGGATGGATGATAGCCCTCTTGTGTGACTATTCCCATCTTCCTGTAATATGATGTGTACCAATGGGCTCTGCTGGGTGTCTGTTGTTTAGATCCCTAAGTGCTTTTTAGGCTAAACACCCCTACAAGAAATCTTTATCTGTCAGAGCTAGGCTGGTTTGACTTAGCACCTTGTCCCAGGAGATGGGAGTAAGTAGCATTAATCTCTAAAATTGTTTATTTTGTTGCTTATTTATCACCTGCAGTGCACTACACAGTCTGTATTTTTTTTGTGCTCTCATAAAAAACTTAAGATGGAAAGTGTGTGGTAATACTTGATTGCATAGCTGTAATCTTAAATGAGTGAATTAATGCTTCCCTCAAACACAAAATCTTGTATATCCTGTAGTTACCATGCAGTTTTCAGTTTCATCATCAAGTTTGATTAATGGTTGATGTGGAGAAAAATTGGATCATCTTAAACTTTCAGTTTTGAGATGCACAGTGCAGGGGAGAGATAACAGTAGTATGCATTCCCCCAATACAGAGGGGTGAATACAAGGAAGGCATTTGCCTTCATTAAGGTGTTTTTTTACTACTAAAATAAATTCTTTGGTGTTAACGTGTCATACAATACATGCAAAGTAAAACAATATGAAAGCTAAATTTTTCTGCTTGTACTTGCTCTTTAACATCCTGTACATACTGAAGACAGTGCTGAGCTAGTGGTTTTGAGCACCTGCAGGACCTATGGTAGCATGGAACTGCAGCTGTGGATAAGCAGACCTGCACAGAGCTCATGGAACAGTACCCTGAAAATGTGTAGTACAGCAAACTCTGCATCTTGTTACATCAGTTATTCCAGATATTCCTCTTGATAATGCTGCTCTTTAGGCACACAGAGGTGAGGTTTGATATTCTGGGGTCTTTTAAACTGAAAATGAAAGAAATTTCTTTTTTTTTCTTTTCCCCCGCATAGCTGGAAATTGAAAATGCAAGATTAAGGAATCTAAATATCTCCCTATCCGAGGTTCTTCATGCACAGTCAGTAACCAGCATGATTTTGGAAGATGAAGGTGTTCTAGGCAGCATTGAGAACTCTTTTCAAAAGTTTCATGCTTTTTTAGACCTCCTTAAAGATGCTGGGTAGGTTGTCACTTTAAGTCTTGCTGTTTTTCTTGAGATCTTTCCAAAATTATCCTTGTAATGAAATATGCTGCCTTCTACCCTGCCAGATTTCTAGGTTTGTACTCTCAGAGAGCAAAGGAAAATAAATTAGCCATGTACCTATTGTTTAGTCTTTTCTTACTGGCAAGAACATGATCTAAGCACCGTTCACCTGAGTTCGTGCATCTGTCTTTGGGAAAGGCTTTCAAGAAGCCTATTCCATAGGAGTAGAAAGCTTCTATTAAAGCACATATCCAAGTCTCCAGTGAATCACCTTTGGCTCTTAGCATTCCCACAATATGAAAGGCTCAAAATGCAGCTGAATTGCCTTCAGCAAGTGTCCTGTTACTTTGTGCTCTCCATTCACTAATTGAAGTGTGGAAATCTAGATGAATGAATCTCCAGCCTTTGTATTTAAAGTCTCTATTTATTGTTACTATTAGTAGTAGTAATACTACTACTAATACTACTAGATTTATTTCAGAGAGTATTGATTAAAGTTTGTATTACCACTGTACCTGCAATTTGTCAGAGGATGGTTCATCCTTCCCATTTTTCTAAGAATTTCAGCTTAAACCTGATTTTTAAAGCTTGTATGACCAAGCATGGCAGTCTCATCCACAAGAAGGGAATTACATATATTGTAGTCTACTCCACGTATTGAGAGAAGATCACAGAAGATTTTATTTGCCCTTCCTATTTCTCACTTCCAAATTATAGTGATACAACTCAGGACCTGAGTGACAATGGACAAAGGTGAGGTTTAGACTGAATATTAGAAAAAATTTCTTCTCTGAAAGTGTGGTCAGACATTGTAACAGGCTGCCCAGGGATGTGGTGAAATGGCCATCCCTGGAAGTGTCCAGAAAACATCTGGTGCTTTGGGAACATGGTTTAGCCATGAACCTAGCACTGTTAGATTGATGGCAGGACTCTATTATCTTAAGAGGTCTTTTTCAAATGATTCCAATGATTCCAAGATTCAATGATTCTAATTTCCTGTAAAGTTCACCCGGTGGCTGTGTTCTAATTTTGCAACAATCAGTTTGTAGAGTTGCCGTTACTACAGAGTTTTAAGCTTTTCAGGAAGGGAGAAATGCATTTTCATTACATGAAAAATTTCTTCATATGGGCCCTATGTCTATAGTAATAAGGAACTGCTGTGAAAGTTACAAAATCCTAGTCATGGAGAATGCTCTTCTCAGTAAGCTTCTAGATATCACATGCTCTGCTATCAGTTAATGTCTGCGACTTCTCCCTTCTTACTGAGGCTTTAAACCCACATGTGGTTGGTTTGGCCAACTTCCAAGCTGGCAGGTGACCCAGCATCATTGTATTTGTGAAGCATGTCATTGACATGTTAGAGATTATGCTATTTGGAGATGTGCACCAATTTCTGCTTGAATGACGGAGTATTAATCTTTGTTCTGCCTGACATGGAATCTGCTTGCTGGTATGCTGCTCTGAGTTCAGTGCTAACTAGGAGAGCTTCTCAGCCTTGTAACACTTGTTTTGAATCTGCAGGCTAATTTGTGCAAAGAAAGAAAATACCTTCAGCTACTTGTTTTCGTCTTGATTGAGATACTTTGAGCTTCTCATAAAATAATAGAAAACTATGTTCAAAGCTTTAAACAGAGTTTACTTCTGATTTTGAATGTTTAGTCTCTCAAAGGGTAAGAATTGTTTGTGTGATTTTCTATTAAACTTTTATTTTACAGGCTTGGACAACTTGCTGTATCAGCTGGGATAGACCAATCAGATTTTGGTATTTTGGAGCATCCACAAATGAATTCTACTCTCAGTAAACCTGTGAACATAGTAAAGAAATCTTTTGAAGAAGAAAGACAGGAACATACCCAGAACAGCAAAGTAAGTCTCCAGAAGGAATGCTAGAGGCAATTCTATTTGATACTCTTAAATATTTGATACTCTTTTCAGCTGTTAATCCCAGCTGAAACTGAGTAACTTCTGATTCATAAAGTTATTACTGCAACCCTTTGCTGTAGCTGCATTTATACCGATCATAATAATTCAGTGGTTATTGTAAGCTTTTAAAGTGTTTACCACTTGGAGCATAAACTGCAGTATTTTGTAATGTATTAAACTTTGGTGATAATTGTGTTGTTTCCTAGTCTGAAATAGGAACTTCCAATAGTGGTATGCATCCATTAAAACTGGAAAATACCATGATCACGTTTTTTAGAAACATTTAATAATGAAATATAGTGTTTTCAAGAAACTAGTCTTACAGGAGAGGCTGTACAATGTACCTGCTGAAAATCACAAATTATCTTGTAAGCAATTGCAGTGTATATGTCTAGTCCTGATGGATTTCTGTGTGGCCATGACATGAGTTTCAGGCAACTACAGATTTTGTAAATATTGCATAAGGTTTTAGGTTCTACTCTGTCAATTAATAGTGAACTTTCTGGACTTTTCAAAGGAGATATTAAAGTTCCTGTAACAAAGGAAAAAAACCAGGGTTTTTATAGGCTGTTAAAAATTTAGATACTGATGACCTGTAGGTGTGTCCAATAAAACTGTCATACCAAGAATCACTCTGCATTCCAGTGTGTTTCTTATATACCAATGTCTTCCCATCTAACTGTTCTAATTTCCTCAAGAACACATGAGCTCCTTAAATGTAATGCTAAAAATTTGGGGATTGCTTTAACAGTGTGCAGAGAATTACCAGTTTTGCAATTTGAAGACTCTGCTTATTTCATAGTAATTGTGATTAGTTTGGATTCTTGTAGCAGTTAGGCATTGTGGTATAGAGTGTTGGGACGACATTTCTGTGAACTGCTAGTAAACATAAGAATTGCAGGTATTTCAGAATGATATATATGATTAAGTTTTGTCTGCTTTTGTGTAACTGACACATCTCTGTAGTATAAATTTCAAGCTAGATGTGCAACTGTAGTGCCTACTCTGTGTCATTATCACTCTAGCAATCTTCAGAAACCTGTTTTGAAAGGTGATAAAGATCGTGCAATTGCTATTACCTCTACATCCTACCTATATTAGGTAAAGACTGTATTTTGCTCTGCAGACTCCAGTATATACGGCAGTTGCAAAACTGGCTTTTTTTTCTCTAGTTGCCGCAGTTTCTTCATTGGAATCTTTCATTTCAGAACAGAGCTGGGGATATCCAACTTCCTCTTGCTGGCACGTTTCAATCCCAGATGGTTGTGAATAATGTCTTTTCATCACGTAGAGAAATACAAGAACTTCAGCCTGCTGGACAGCAGTATCAGCCAGGTTTGTGGAAGGAAAATGAAGCTCAAACAACTAACCAAAATAAAGAGGATAAGCTTCGAAGTAGTACTCCAGTATTATCTGAGAGGAGAGTCAAACAAAATGAACAAGCAAAAGGGCGTCACTCAGCAAGGCAGTTGGCGACCAGTCTGCATTCATTTGCTGATTCCAGTGTACAAATCAAAAGTGATGATAGCAGAATATCCAGTGGTACTTCTGGGGAAAAAAGCAAAAGTTATTCCTCTAAGAAATACATCTCTGTAGCAAATGAAACAGCAACTCCAAGTAACGGAGTGAGAGGAGACAAAAGTAGACTGCAGGTAGCAAATGTGAGCTCTGGAACTGATACTGTAGGATCTGCCTCTGAAATACCAGAAAGTATACAAAGTGTTACCAGCATTTGAAATGGTTCTAAAATGTTTGAACTGTTCTTTACACTTGCAAGATTAATAATAGATTTTGGATGTCTCAGTATAATTAGTGAATTTTTTGTAAAATTTTGTAGACATTATGAGTTTTTAAAGCATTGCATGCTGCTCATTATTCTTGTTTCATGTTCGCATTCTTTGTCACTAGATTTTTAGTTTTGAAAACATGATACACCTAAAATGGTACCCATCATTTTTGTACTATATACACGGGACTCTTGGTGTATGGATTTCATTATCTTTGGGCTAATAAAAATCAATTTGACTACAGTTTTTTTTTTTAGTGTTTACTTTGAGTGTATTCCAATGGGAATGCAGAAATGGTTTTGGGGCAAACATCAGTTCCTGCATAACAGTGTGGGTATGACACTCCGAAAATTAGTGAAAGTTGCAGAGTCAAAAATGAGCCCAGAAATATCCCTATAAGAAACATTTAAATGCAACCATCATTTGTGCTGTGACTGCAGACCTAGCACATGTTGGAAGGGGCCTCTGGAGGATGAGTAGTCTAACTCAGGTTGCCCTCAGGACCTAGAGAAATGTTAGAATGTAAAACTCAGAGAATTACCATTGTTTAAATACTCCTGGGATTTACATCTGGCATCTAGTTCTTGTTCTTGTGCACAGACAGCTGATTTGCAGCTTCTGAACTAGAATATACTTACTACATACAGGAACCAGGCAGGATGATTTAGGTTGAACTGGGGGAAGAACAGCCTGTAACTATTTTTTACTCAGTCATCTGCTATGTGATTTCTGGAACACATAAGATCTGTAGAAATTCCTGACTCCAGTCGCTTGACAAATACGAAAAACTCATGAATCCTCAAATGGAATTTTTCTACAGAGCAAATAGCACAAGATTACCTTAGCTATTGCAATATTGCACAAGTAATTGCACAATGAAAGTATGTTCTTTGTACAGACTTTGTCACTTCAGAATATTAGAAAGTAATGTATTAATCTTTGTTATTTTTTACGTATTTTCCCAACTGCTTGTGTGATTCTTCAGTCATTCTTTGCTTGTGATTTTGGTTTGACTGAACAATTATGTGCAAACTGGATATTCAGTGTTAAAAAGCTACCTATTCCCTTTTTTAAAATCTAAAATTCTAAAGCTAATCACTGAGAAATGCTGGATAAAATTATAAATTCAGAAGTGTTTTATTTGTGAGGTTAGGAGTTAGGAATCTGTTACTTGTCCCTAAAAAATAGCATGAAGAACTTAAAACAATTTATGTATTACATGTCCAAAAGCAGGTGATAGTAAATACCTTTCATGTTAAATACTTGCTTTTCAATATTTGCATTTAGACTATGAATTACATAAAAAATAATCCTTTAAAGCAAAATTGACCAGGCAGTTTCCAGTTTAGATGGATTTTAGTGGATTAATACTTAACCATTTTTATTCCTGTTAAATCAGAAACATGAAGGATTCTTCATGTCACTCGTGCTGTGGTATTACAGTCTTACTATAAGGATCTGTGATGCATACTTTATATATAGTTGGATCTCAAATTGGGAGAGACAATGGATTGAAGCTACTAGGGGAGAAGTATTCTTTTTAAGCCTATCATGAATATATATGAAGTTTCAAGATTTTTTCCAGTGATTTAAAAACTAATTTACAAAAAGCATTTTACACATACAAAGACATATTTTCTATATATATTTAACAGTATTACAGTAAAAAGTAAAAATATTTTAAATTATTAGGAAACCACATTCTACCCTGTCTGAATATGAACTGTTTCATTCTCTCTCTGTTAGTTAATGTTTTACATAATTGTCTGTGTTCTTGTTTGACATAAAAGCCTGAAATCAATAGGCAAGCTATTTGCTAGAGAACATGAGTACTGTTTACTCATAAGGCTCAATAATTTTTCTCTTTTCACTTACTCTTCCCAAGACCTACTCTTCACACTTCAGAACTTCGACCTCTGAAAAACAAATAACCCCAAACCCCTGTTTGAACCACCTAAGTGTATGGTTTCACCAAAATCTGCCCATCTCACTAGTTTGCTGGACCAGACATCCCCACTGCCTCCTGAAACGCTTGCCAGGTTGCTGTGTAGTCAGCATTATTTGTCTTTTAATAATGACGTCAGTTTGTCACCCATGGTACCAGACAGAGAACTCGTGTACAGTTGCTCTCCTTGACTGAGCTGATTCTTTTCCAGCAATAGTTGATCAAGGTTTTGCTGTCCAGCATAACATGAAGGCTCAATGAATTTAATAAAAGTTCACTGAAAACTCTGAAACTTTATTAACACTTCTTTTTAATCTGTCTTGTTTTTCCAGTTATGCATCCAGTTATGCATATTGGGTGACTATGAATATTGGTATCATGATTCCATGATGGAATTAATGGGTTTTGATGTAATTAAAACATTAAATCATAATTGCTGCAAGCAAAATGCTAAAATAGAAATTGCAATCCAATAGAAACAAAACTGTAATGTGACCTATACTGTTTCCCTTTATTCTTTCCATCTGCAAAACCATAATAATCCCTAGGCGACAGCAAAAATTGCATGTTTTTGCAGTCTTTCCAATTTTATATACTTCCCATCAATGCACAGTATGAAGAGGATTTTCTAAAGCTTCTGGGAGACAAGGCTTCCAGCAGAGTTGTCCTCTGATCTCATGGGAGCTGCTATTTTTGACCCTTCTGGTCAGGATGGGACTTCTGTGAACTGAAAGCTCCAATACCTGCTATTTACACCAGTGCTCTGAGCTGATACCAGCACCAGCTTGCCTAGTTTCTATTTTTGTGTTTTAGCTCTTTGTGCCAGCATTTGAAGTACATTTTTAACTCCAAAGTTTTAATTTCCCTTGTGGTTTGTGCCACACAGTTAGGATTCAAGACTGATCGTGGTCGGATGTTGAAGCACTTTGTGTAGTAGTGGCCAGGCTTCCTAACTGGAATCTCCAACCTACATTATTTCTGACTGCCTCCACTTCCCCTAACTACTTTGGATAGCATTTACCTAGCAGACTGGAGTTTGAAGTTGCCCCTCTAGGCCTACATAAGTGCTTTGGATTTAATACTGGAAAAAGCCCATATGAGAAGCCTGTATCTTTTGATCTTATTTGTACTTGAGACACTAGTTAAATAATTAAATTTTAGTCACATCTATGTTGTTACTAAGCATTTCAGTAGAGATTTCTATTTAATTATAACTAATTCTAATAATCAGAAGTAACTTAGTTGTTGTGGGTGTTGTGGTGTAAGACATACTTTAAAAATACTTTGGTATTTTGAAGATAATGTATCCAGCCTTTGATACCTGAAGTTTGCTATTATCTCTTAAGAACTGAGGTTTCTGGTGTCTGAAAGCAAGTTTGGTAGGTTTTTCTTAAGCTGTAGCTATCACTGAAATGAAAGTTTTCTTTGCTCTAACACCCTGTCTCTGTTTACAAATTTTTTAAACAAAATAAGTTCCTTAAGATGAAAATCTTTCAACAAAATACCAGATCGGCCTGCAGTCTGTAAATTCTTTCAGTGGTTCCAGGTATCACCTGGTTTGACAGGAAAAGAACAAATTCAGGTAGTCAGTATTTCTTCAGCGAAATAATTGGTAATGAAAAATGGTATTTTATATACATCTCAGTATTCACATAATAATGGACATCAATGCTTTCCTTTCTTAAAAAACTGCAGGTTTCTATACAGATTATTAATATTGATGATAAGCTTTGAGACCAACACAGGGCTAGTGTTACAGGAAACACCGGGCAATCGAATGTGTTCAAGAGCTGTGCTTTATACAGCTACATATGAGAATCGTGATGCCCATTTGTTTTCAGTCATACTTCATTACTTGTTTTGTCAAAATTTTCACTGTTTTACTGCTACTGCCTTTAAAATAACTTCTGAAAACTAACTTGGGCAGAATGTCTCTCCCTCAAACAAAAAAAATTGAATGAGCTGAAGTCTCCTTCGCTCAGTTACCGCAGTTTAGTTGTACTACCTCTGTGTTGTCAGTGAACTAAGGTATCTGTGGAAGGAATGCTTTAGTATTCAGGGATATTAGCCTAGGATTTGACAAACCTCAAGGCAAGTCCAGGCTATGCAAGGTGAACAAGTTTCACAGCTCTCCTGTTCTTATTCTTTTTGATTAAATTCAAATAGCAATTTGCCTGCAACAAACTTTTTGGGGAAACTGCACAACATGCAGGCACTTCTTGGCTTAGAGAAGAAAGGGATCCTCCTCCTCTACAATATAAGTATTTCACACAAAATATGAAAATATCTGGACACTGTAAACCCACCTCTTTCAAGATGAATCACAGAATCACAGAAACGGTCAGGTTAGATACAGCAGGTGATCTGCTCCAGCTTCACAGCTTTATCAGGGATGTATTCGAATACAAGGCACAGGATTGCACCTGGGTGGTTCTAAAGTGTCTCCAGCAAGGAAGACTCCACACCCTCTCTGGGCAATGTGCTCTAATGCATGGTCACTTGCCACAGTGAAGTTCTTTCTCATATTCAGGTGGAATTTCCTGTGCGTCAGTTTCTGTCCGCTGCCTCATGTCATTTCATATGAAATATGAAGGATCTCCTACAATTCGCTGTAACTGTGGGTCGCTGCTTTTAAGTTCTCACGCATTCGCGCAGGCTGCTTTTGGAACAAGCATCCTAGCCCCGCTGCAGCACCCTCAGTGGGGAAAAGCACGGACAGAAAGTTACAGCAGGACATGCATTCACCGTGTGTGTGTGTGTGCGTCTGCTTGCACGGCCACCCACCAGAGGGTCGTGTACCGCTGCACCCACCAGGGCTCGCTGCACTCCCCACGCTGTGGGGACCCCGCGAAGCGCCGCGGCCAGGCAGGCGCACCCCGCCCGGCCGCCACACCGCCCTCTCCCCTCACTGCCCTCCCCTCAC